>SNQN01000736.1:2998-16328 GCA_008642245.1 Bassia scoparia
TACCCAACGTTCATACCATTAGAAATACCCATAGGTACAAATTGGCAAACTTTCCGATAATTGTCCGGAACCTCATTCGATGAGTATAATCCACGTTTCGCCAAAAAACAGTTCGATGATCGGTAATTTATCCAGATTTCCTCACAACTTAGGTCATGAAAATGACTTACGCACAGTTCGACCCATTCAGCATACTCCCTACTAGTCTGTTATCTTTTCTGTTTTTCTTTGAGGACTCAAAGTCCCGTTTGATCATTTGGACCCCAAATCGTTCTGACATTATAAAGAGATATGAACCCAGTACAATTCCATTTTCCAAAAATGTCCGAACCTCATTCGATAGTAAATCCCCTTCCCAAAAAAACATCTGTTTTCCTTACGGCTCAAATTTATCCGAATTCCTCTCCTACAATGGTCATGAAAAGATTGTCACCAGTTCGGACCAATTCTGCACGCTGCCCTCCTACGAGTATTTCGACTTTTTCTCGTTTTTCTTAACGGATCAATTCCCGAGACTTCATTTGACCTAAATCGTCTTGACATTATTACCAATGAACCCATGTTACAAATTTTGCATCTTTCCAAAATTGTCCGACCCCTTCATGATGTATAACCACGCTTTTCGGCCAAAAACATGATTCGGTACCCGTTCAAATTTATCCAGAATTCGTCACAAACTTATCATGATAAATACTATGTTACAGTATCGGACCATCTAAGCATACTCCCTCTACGGTTGTCGACATTCTCGTTTTCTTTGACGGACAAAGTCCGCCGTATTCAATTGACCCAATACTTCTTTACCCTATTACCAAGATCCATTGGTACAATTGGCAATCGTTCCATTGTCCGGACACCTTCATTCAGGATGATGTATAATCCAGGTGTTTTGGCCGAAAAAGACATGTTCTCGACCGTATCGAATTATTTCCAGAATTCCCGTCACAACGCTAGTCATGAAAGACTATTATGTCGACAATTTCGTACCCAATCTAAGCTACGTATCCTACGAGTTTCAACTTTTTCTCTTTTCTATAGACTCAAAGTCCAGCGGTAGGACTCATTTACCCAAATCGTTCTTACCCATGATTACCATATGACCATGGTACATTAATTTGCAACTCCGAAAATGCAGGAACCTCATTCGAGAATTTATCCACGCTTTTCGGCCAAAAAAACATGTCTCGCGCTCGAATTGTCAAGAAATTTTTTTCAAAGTCACAAACTTGGTCAGGAAAAGACACGCCAACATTTCAACACAACTAGTGTCTACCTCCCTCTATCCACCCTGATTTCTGACGAACTGAATGTCCTTGGACTCATTTACCCCAAAATTTTACCATTATTAGCTATGAACCCATGGTACACAATTTTCGCAAATTTCGAAAATTGTCCTTAACTCATTTCGATATGTATATCCACCTTTGGCCAAAAAAAAAATTTTCGTACCCGCCCGATGTCCAAATTCCGTCAACCTCTAGTATGAAAATGACTACTCCAACAGTTTCAAACCCATATTCTTGCTGCTGCTTCCTACGTCGGTCAACGTTTTTTCAATTTTTCTTTGACTGACCAAAAGTCCACTTTGGCTCATTGGACCCCAAATCTTCTGACCTTAATTATCTCGAACCTGATGTATAATTGGCAATTTTTCAAAAATTTCCGAGACTTGAGCCTCATTTCAAGATGTATAATCCACGCTTTTCGGCCACAATGTCTCGGTACCCGCCGATTTGTCAGAAATCTCCGTCACACCTTTGTCGGGATGAGAAATGAATACTCCAACAGTTTCGGACCCAAACAATGCGTCACCTCCTACGAATGTTTCACGTATTCCGATTTCTTCCACGAACTCAAGCGCTTGGACCATAACCCATATATTCTTGGAACCATTATATTCAAGAACCTTATGTACAATTTTCAATTTTGGAAAAATTGCCGAACTCATTTCATGAGAATCACTTTCGCCTAACAGTCCGGTGCCTTGATTTGTTCTAAATTTCTTTACACCCACCTTCTATCATGGAATAACTACTCCAACAGTCGGACCCATCTAACCGCTCCTCCTACGCCTCGTGTCCTTGTGTTGCACTATGCCTTCCTCCTAGCATGTGTGCCTAGACTTGCCTGCCTTCTGTTGCACTTGCACTATGCCTTGCCGCCGTGGCAAGTATGCCTTTCCTTGCCTTCCTTGTTGGGACTATGCCTGCCTCCGCTCCTTGGTGGCACTTCCGTTCCTTGCCTCCTTTTTGGGCACGATGCCTGCCTTCCTTGTTTTAACATGCCTTGCCTCCCTTGTGGGCACTATGCCTTCCTTCCTTGTTGGGCACTATGCCTTCCTCACATGCTGGCACATGCCTGCCTCACTGTCTTGTGTGACCTCCTTGCCTCATTCTAGGTGGCCGCTTCCTCACTATTGCCTTGTGTGGCACGGAGGACCTTCCTGTGGCAACAGATGCCGCCTCATTGTGCCGTGTGGCAGTATCCTTGTTTCACTAATGCCTAGTGTGGGCACATTGCCGTGCCTCACCTATGCTTTGTGTGGGCATCATGCGCTTGCCTCACTATGCCTGATGGCGATGCCTCCTTGTGTGGCACAATGCCTGCCTCCTTTCCTTGTGTCGAAGCACTGCCTTGCCTCACATGACCTGTGCCGATGCCTATGCCTCACATACCTGTTGTCACGATGTCCTATCCTCACTATCCTTTGAGGGCACTACGACTCACTAGCCTGTGACAAAGCTGCACATCCCTGCTTGCACTTGTGAGGGACATGCCTCCCTTGGCCGTGTGCATAGCAACTTGCCTCACTTTGCCTATGGCACTATGCTGCTCACTGTGCCTGTGTGGAACGATCCGACCTCACTATCTGTTGCACAGATCCTTCCTATTGCCTATGCCTTTCTTCACTACCCTGTGTCGGCACTATCCTCCTCTTGTTTTGTGGACACTTATTGCCTGCCTCTCTGTGCCTGGTGGCACTATCTTGACCTCACTTGCTATGTTGGGAACATCCTTGTGGCATTATCCATCCTAGTGTCGCTGTGTAGGCACTATGCTTCTCACTCTGCCTTGTGTGCACTACCTGGTGTGGCATGAGCCTTCCCTCCCGCCCATAGTGAATGGATCACCGGGAAAAATAACCTCCCGCCTTACTGGCGCGAGATTATCGGCTTGTGGATAGGATCGGCTGGATGCCCAACCATGACACGGGTAAAATCGGAAATTTTCGATACACCTGCTCACGGAAGTCGCTAACTACCCCATCCATGTCTTGGCAGTTGGGGCAGTAGTACAAGTGCATGACACCTCACCCCCCCCCCCCCTCTTGGGCTAGCTGCCCATGAGCTGTAGTGCTGCTTTGGGAAAAAAAGGCCCAACACCCAACCTCCCCTATAAGAGTTAAATAACATGAATGTTTTTCTCTATAGACACCCAAATTGAGCTTAAGCCTACAAATCTGATTTGACAAGAGTTTCGATAAAAAAATCCGAATACAATTAAATCCGAAATCACTGAGAGCACACGTTGATATTATTTTTCCGAAATTATCCCGGTCGTCCCGTTTTCTCAGAAAAATGCCTGCGAAAAACGTGTATTTGGAAGTTGGCTAAAAAAATTAAATCGAACACAAAAAAACACATGCGAGACATTTTCTTAACATATGTTCCGAAAATCATCCACGCGTCCCTTTTTTCCAAAAATGCCTCAAAGTCGTTGAATTCATGTTCTAAAAAATCCGAGAAAATCACGGGTAGAGTACCTTTACTTTATTCCCGACCGAAATTCATCACAGGGGTCCCGTTTTTCCCGTAAAAATGCCTCGGAAAACGTGAAAATTTGCAAATTAGCCCGAAAAAATTGGTAAAAATGCCCCAAAAATCCGGAAAAATACTGTGAGGTGAACTGTCCAACCCACCTTACGTTTGGAGTGTCGGTCCCGTGAAAAGGCCATTTCAACGGGTCTCGCACGAAGAGGGACTTTATTTCCTTTGGAAGCATGTCTTTCGGGTCTCGTTTTACCGCTAAATTGACACCATGCACTCACCTTGACCCCACGGACCTCCCCACAAAATTCGGGGTCGTTCGCTTACCGGGTCCCGGGGGGCCGAAAAACGTGAACACCTCGTTTTTCGACCGTTTCAGCGACTGTCTCCGTTTTGCCTAAAATTTCTCTCATAGCTTTATTATGATGAGGGATGTCTATTCCAATAGGTTTCAACCCCAAATACCTAGTTTCGTGCCTCCCACGAAGGTTTCGACGATTTGTCGCTTTGACGAGCAAATTTGGCTTGCGACCTCCGAAATCGATTCTATTTAACCCAAAAGGTTTTCTGAAAATTGTCCGGAGACCTCATTTCAGTGATGTATAACCCACGTTTTTTGGCCGAAAAATGACATCTCGGTGACCCGTATCGAATTTATCCAGAATTTCCGTCACAACGTCTAAATCATGAGAAATGACTATGTCGACAGTTTCTGACCCAAATTCTAAGCATACTACCGTAAAACATGGCTCTGATACCAAATTGTCACGACCTAACTTGAGACTAAGGACCGTGATGGCACTAGCGCTTGCTAGTCAACCAAACTCTCACGCACAATGTTAATACGAGGCTAAACGAAAGATTGAATTCACGCAAAGCCAACCGATTATCATTAATAGCATCAGAATATTCAAGAGTGGGGGAGAATTCGTGTGTCTTGGACAATTCCAAAGATCACCTATATATAGGCAAATGGGCAAAGACAAGCCCCTACTGCCTGGGCGAAGTGACGCGTCGCATCAGGCGACGATGTGTCACACACACAATGACTACTGCATGCATACTTAACGAAAAGGCACCAATGCTTGAACGGAACCCTTCGGGGAAACTCTGATTGAAGGAAGGACGCCATTTCACCATCCTGCCAACCAACATGTTGCTTGCCAACCATCGCAATGCTTGCGAACCATCGTAATGCTTCGGAGCCATGTCATCAATCCTTGCCATGCCCTTGCGTGCCATGTCAGTGATCCATGCAATGCTTCCCATGTAGCCACGTCTTGATCTTGCCCAGCAGCCTTGCTATCTCACGTCTCATGCACAATCACAAACCAACGCCCATGTGAGGCMCATGTGCGCCCATCGCACCACTTCATCGTGTCGCTTCGCAAGCAAGCATCTAAACGTATCCTAGGCTCGTAGCTTTTCCAAATAACTGACAATCCATGCCACGAGGCATAGTCCATAGCTTCGTAGCACCATGCTACACCAAGGAACGCACACCCAAGCGTTCGCATACAACCGGGTCTCACAAGTACCGACAATCCCGAGCCAACCGTAACCTCGAGCACCCACCAATATGCTCATCGTGCCTAGCATTGCCCACWCAAGTGCTAGGCACGCCCCTAGCCAAGGCCCATMGCCTAGGGGCCTTGCCCACGGGCGCCGCCCATGGCCAAGGGAGGGACCTTCCCCCTAAAGAGGTTAAATTAAACGAATGCTTCTGCTCCCATAACACACCCAATTCAAACTTTAGCCATACAATCCGTACAGTTGCTTGAAACGTCAATAACTCGTATCCCACGACCCTTAAGTATTCCATAGATTCTAAGCTAATATGCAAAGGACTTCAAGACCTTACTTAGAATCCTTCGTGTTCCGCTTACTGCAAACATAGCTTCCACTCGCGCCTTGTGGCACGCATAGCGCCCCAATGGCACTAGTGTCGCTCCCACACATGGCTCAACATAACTCGGACATGGCCATACCATAGGGCCATTCCTACACACATTGGCAATAATCATGCCCGAAAGACACACCGCGTGCCTTAACCACACACATCTACCATCGATCGTGTCAACCAAGGGCCAAACCTAGCCCAAGGTTTGCCAATTCCGACCTCGGAATTTCGATGTCTTACAAACCACCCCGGCGAAATGAGCTTGACGACCTCCTCAAGTAATCCTTGATTGTCTATACAATCAAGAATATTGTTCAACCACATGAATCCATAAAACCAATCCCGACGAAGGGATATTAACAACCAACATCCGACCATACGGATGACATTTGCCCACCAAGGGTCTTTCGATAGCGTGTTCGACCATACGAACATGAGGTGCCCATCAATGGACTTTGCAAACTTTGTTCGACCATACAAACAAAGATTGGCCCAACCAAGGGACTTCGTACAAGCAAGGCACCTGCCCTACATGTACTCATAGCACCACCAAAGAACCTCTTTACAGAACATGCCTAAGTCCCATAACCACACACATGCCCAACAAAGAGTTGAATAACACTTCGATTCACCGCCAAGAAGAGAGGGAAAACCTGTACCCTTAGAGGCAAATTCTCGAGTGTCATCCTTCCCAAAACTTTTCTAAGTCCATCATCACGCGATAATGACCCTTAACATCATCTTGGTGCAAACTCCCCAAGGCACCGCGCCTTGAGTACAAAAACCACACCAAGACACCATGTCTCGGTAACTAATCGTGCATTAAATAGTATCAACTTGTTCAAGGAAACACTTCCTTAACAATATATGCGACCATTTCACACCACACGAAAGTTAAATTTTATTCACACAAAGTTTTAGATACAACCCATTGTAAAAAAAAAAGCAACCTACTTTTACAAATTTACTTTTCTATATGACGAACATGTTCCGCAATTTGCTTGTCCACCATACGCTGAACCATCCTATTCAATTCTTGGACTTGCCCATGGATTGCCTCCACTTGATCCCTTAAGGTATGGGTGGGCAGTACCTCCTCTTCCTCGACACCAAGGAACTTCTCAAGGCGCCCAATACGATTCTTAGTGGGAGACCTCTTTTCGTTCCTACGAGTACCCTTTTCTGCCTTGTAAACCTTCTCAAAGAATGCTCGTCTAGTGGGGCTGATCGCTGCCACTATGTGTGTCGGGGAAGAACACTTCGTAGCAGCAAGAAGAGGGGTAAAGATCTAGGATCGAGGACTTGATTGAGTACAAAAACCACACCAAGACACCATGTGTCGGTAACTAATCGTGCGTTACCGAGACATGGTGTCTTACCAATTCCTAGCCTTAAGGTTTGCACGTGAATTTATGAAGTTAGGCTAAAAAACTCCGAAAAAATACGTATTAAATCCGAAAAAATCACGGGAGAACAATTTTGACATTATTTTTCCGAAATTCATCCCGGGGGTCCCATTTTTCCCGTAAAAATGCCTCTAAAGTCGTGAATTTTTTATGTTTGGCTGAAAAATCCGAAAAAATACGTATTAAATACGAAAAAAATCACGGGAGTACACTTTTGACTTTGTTTTTTCGAAATTCATCACAGGGGTCCCGTTTTTCCGGTAAAAATGCCTCGAAAAACGTGAAATTTTGCAAATTAGGCCGAAAAAATTGGTAAAAATACCACAAAAATCCGAAAAAATACTGAGGTGAAATGTCCAACCCACCTTACGTTTCGGAGTGTCGGTCCCGAGAAAAGGCCATTTCAACGGATCCCGTACGTAGAGGGACTTTATTTCCTTTGGAAGCATGTCTTCTGGGTCTCGTTTTGCCGTTAAATTGACACCATGCACTCACCTTGACCCCACGGACCTCCCTACAAAATTTGGGGTCGTTCGCTTACCGGGTCCCGGGTGGCCAAAAAACGTGAACGACTTGTTTTTTGGCCGTTTCGGCGACCGTCTCGGTTTTGCCTGAAATTTTTCTCATAGCTTTATAATGATGAGGGATGTCTATTCCAATAGGTTTCGACCCCAAATACCTAGTTTCGTGCCTCCCACGAACGTTTCGACTATTTGTCGCTTTGAAGAACAAATGTGGCTTGCGACCTCCGAAATCGATTCTATTTAACCGAAAAGGTTTCATGACTTCATTATATGGTCATATGAACCCAAGATACAAAATTTGGTAAGTTTTCTTAAAATTATCCAAAGACTTCATTTCAGTGATGTATAACCCACGTTTTTCTGCCAAAAAATGACATCTCGGTGACCCGGCTCGAATTTATCCAGAATTTCCGTCACAACTTCTAGGTCATGAGAAATGACTATGTCGACAGTTTCGGACCCAAATTCTAAGCATACTGCCTCCTACGAGTGTTTTGACTTTTTCTTGTTTTTTCTTTGACGGGACTCAAAAGTCCGCCGTATGGACTCATTATGACCCCAAATCGTTCTTGGACCCATTATATTACCATATGAATCCATGTACAATTTGTGGCAATTTTCCGAAAATTGTCCGGAGACCTAAGTTCGATGAATGTATACCCACGCTATTCGGCCAAAAAAACATGTCTCGGTAACCCGGCTCGATTTCGTCTAAAATTTCTTACACACCTTTTAGGTCATTAGAAATGACTACTCTTACAGTTTCGGACCCAAATTCTAAKCGTGCTACCTCCTACGACTATTTCGACGTCTTCTCGATTGTGTGTGGGCACTATGCCTCGTGTGCCTTGTGTGTGGGCACTATGCCTTGCCTTTCTTGTGTGGGCACTATGCCTTGCCTTGCCTTCCTTGTGTGGGCTCTATTCCTTTCCTTGCCTTCCTTATGTGGGCACTATGCCTTGCCTTGCCTTCCTTGTTTGGGCATTATCCCTTGCCTTGCCTCAGTATGACTTGTGTGGGCACAATGCCTTGCTTCACTATGCCTTGTGTGGGAACTATGACTTGCCTTCCTTTTGTAGGCTCTATGCCTTGCCTCACTGTGCCTTGTGTAGGCACTATGCCTTGCCTCACTATGCCTTGTGTGGGCACTATGCCTTGCCTCCCCGCCCATCCGTGGCACACATCATCGGGAAATAAGCCCTCCTCGGCCATACGTGGCGCATATCATCGGGCTAGGATAGGAACGTGCGTGGGCGGCCCAAGACACAACACGGGGAAAATCGGAAATTTTTCGGTGACACCTGCTCACCGGAAGTCCGACTACCCGTATCCTTGTCCTGGGCATGTTGGGGGTGAGTGAGCCTATCCTCACACACCCCCCCTCCTCCTTGGGTCTTGGGGCGGCACATGGGGTAGTGTTGCTGAGCACTACTAACTCTGCTAGTAGACACCCAAATTTGAGTTAAGCCATACAAAATCTGGATTTTTGAAGTTTCGCTAAAAAAATCCGAAAAAATACGTATTAAATCCGAAAAAATCACGGGAGAACAATTTTGACATTATTTTTCCGAAATTCATCCCGAGGGTTTCGTTTTTCCCGTAAAATAGCCTCGAAAGTCGTGAATTTTTGAAGTTTGGCTAAAAAATCCGAAAAAATACGTATTAAATCCGAAAAAATCACGGGAGAACAATTTTGACATTATTTTTCCGAAATTCATCCCGGGGGTCCCGTTTTTCCCCTAAAAATGCCTCGAAAGTCGTGAATTTTTGAAGTTTGGCTAAAAAATCCGAAAAAATACGTATTAAATCCGAAAAAATCACGGGAGTACACTTTTGACTTTATTTTTCTGAAATTCATCACAAGGGTCCCGTTTTTCACAAAAAATGCCTCAGAAAACGTGAAATGTTGCAAATTAGCCCGAAAAAATTGGTAAAAATGCCCCAAAAATCCGGAAAAATACAGAGAGGCGAACTGTCCAACCTACCTTACGTTTCGGAGGGTCGATCCCGAGAAAAMGCCATTTCAACGGATCTCGTACGTAACGGGACTTTATTTCCTTTGGAAGCATGTCTTCCGGGTCTCATTTTGCTGCTAAATTCACACCATGCACTCACCTTGACCCCACGGACCTCCCCACAAAATTTGGGGTCGTTCTCTTACCGGGTCCCGGGGGGCGAAAAAACGTGAACGACTCGTTTTTTGGCAGTTTCGACGACCGTCTCTATTTCGCCTGAAATTTCTCTCATAGGTTTAATATGATGAGGGATGTCTATTCAAATAGGTTTCGACCCCAAAAACCTAGTTTCGTGTCTCCCACGAACGTTTCGACGATTTGTTGCTTTGACGAGCAAATTTGGCTTGCAACCTCCGAAATCGATTCTATTCAACCCAAAAGGTTTCATGACATCATTATATGGTCATATGAACCCAAGATACAAATTTTGGTAACTTTTCTTAAAATTGTCCGGAGACCTCATTTCAGTGATATATAACCCACGTTTTTCGGCCAAAAAATCGGTGACCCGGCTCGCATTTATCCAAAATTTCCGTCACAACTTCTAGGTCATGAGAAATGACTATGTCGACAGTTTCGGACCCAAATTCTAAGCATACTGCCTCCTACGAGTTTTTTGACTTTTTCTCGATTTTTCTTTGACGGGACTCAAAAGTCCGCCGTATGGACTCATTTGCACCCCAAATCGTTCTTGGACCCATTATATTACCATATGAACCCATGGTACAAATTTTGGCAATCTTTTCAAAAATTGTCTAGAGACCTCATTTCGAGGATGTATAATCCATGCTTTTCGGCCAAAAAAACATGTGTCGGTGACCCGGCTCGAATTTGCTACACTATGCCTTGCATTCTTTGTGTGGGCACTATGCCTTGCCTCACTTTGCCTTGTGTGGGCACTATGCCTTGCCTCACTGTGCCTTGTTTGGGCACTATGCCTTGCCTCACTGTGCCTTGTGTAGGCACTATGCCTTGCCTCACAATGCCTGGTGTCACGGCCTAATTTGAGACTAAGGACTGTGATGGCACTAGTGCTTGCTAGTCAGCCAAACTCTCACTTACATTGTAAATATGAGGCTAAACAAAAGATAAAATTCACGCAAAGCCAACCGATTATCATTAATAGCATCAGAATATACAAGAGTGGGGGAGATTTTAGGTGTCTTGGACAACCCCCAAGATCACCTATATATAGGCAAATGGGCAGAGACAAGCCCCTACTGCCTGGGCGAAGTGACGCGTCGCTTCAGTCGACGATATGTCACGCACACAATGACTACTGCATGCATACTCACGAAGAGGCACCAATGCTTGAACGCAACCCTTTGGGGAAACTCTGATTGAAGGAGGGACGCCATCTCACCATCCAGCCAACACGTTGCTTGCCAACCATCGCAATGCTTGCGAACCATCGCAATGCTTCGGTGAGCCATGTCATCAATCCTTGCCATGCCCTTGCGTGCAATGCCTTGCTGTCATGTCAGTGATCCATTCAATGCTTCCCATGTAGCCATGTCTTGATCTTGCCCAGCAGCCTTGCAATCTCACGTCTCATGCACATGCCCTAACCAAAGCCCATGTTAGGCGCATGTGTGCCCATCGCACCACTTCATTGTGTCGCTTCGCAAGCAAGCACCCAAATGCATCCTAGGCTCTTAGCCTTTCCAAATAACCGACCATCCATGCCACGAGGCATAGCCCTTAGCTTCGTAGCACCATGCTATACCAAGGAACGCATACCCAATCGTTCGCATACCAACGGGTCTCGCAAGTACCGACAATCTTGAGCCAACTGTAACCTCGAGCACCCACCAATATGCTCAGCGTGCCTAGCATTGCCCACACAAGTGCTAGGCACGCCCCCAGCCAAAGGCCATGGCCTAGGGGCCTTGCCCACGGGCGCTGCCCATGGCTAAGGGAGGGACCTTCCCCCTAAAGATGTTAAATTAAATGAATGCTTCTGCTCCCAGAAGACACCCATTTCAAACTTTAGCCATACAGTCCGTACAGTTGCTCGAAACGTCAATAACTCGTATCCCACGGCCCTTAAGTATTCCATAGACTCTAAGTTAACATGCAAAGGACTTTAGGATCATACAAGAATCCTTCGTGTTCCGCTTAGTGGAAACATAGCATCGCCTTGCGCCTTATGGCACTCATAGCGCCCCAACGGCACTAGCGCCGCTCCCACACATGCACAACAAACTCGTACATGGCCACACCATAGGGCCATTCCTACACACAGAGGCAATAATCATGCCCGAAAGACACATCGCGTGCCTTAACCACACGCATCGACCATCGATCGTGTCAACCAAGGGCCAAACTTAGCCCAAGGCTTGCCATTTCCGACCTCGGAATTTTGGGTCTTACAAACCACCCCTACCAAATGAGCTTGATGACCTCGTCAAGTCATCCTTAAATCGACCATACAATCAAGAACATTGTTCAACCATATGGACAATAAAAAACCAATCCCAACCAAGGGATATTAACAATCGACATCCGATCATACGGATGACATTTGCCCACCAAGGGTCATTCTATAACGTGTTCGACCATACGAACATGAGATGCCCACCAACAGACTTTGCAAACTTTGTTCGACCATACCAACAAAGATTGGCCCAAACAAGAGACTTCGCACAGGCAAGGCACCTGCCCTACATGTACTCATACCACAACCAAAGAACCTCTCTTCCGAGCATGCCTATGTCCCATAACCACACGCATGCCCAACAAAGAGTTGAACAACACTTCGATTCACTGCCAAGAAGAGAGGGCAAACCTGTACCCTTAGAGGCAGATTCTCGAGTATCATCCTTCCCAAAACTTTGCTAAGTCCATCATCACGCGATAATGACCCTTAACATCATCTTGGTACAACCTCACCACAGCACAGCGCTGGGCTACAAAACTCACCACGGAACCAAGCCGAGCTACAAAACTCCCCAAGGCACCACGCCTTGAGTACAAAACCCACACCAAGACACCATGCCTCGGTACATAATCGTGCGTTAAATAGTATCAACTTCTTCAAGGAAACACTTCCTTAACAATTGAGGCGACCATTTCACACCACACGAAATTTACATTTTATTCACACAAAGTTTTAGATACAACCTAGTGTAAAAATTATAAAAGTAACCTACTTTTACAAATTTACACATCTATATGACGAACATGTTCTACCAACATGTATGACGTCGCTTGCACACACTTGTGGCGAACACATTCTACCAATGCGTATGACGCCACTTAAAACCACACAACATTAAAATTAATTCCTAGCAATACATAAACACACCAACTYAAATAAAACTAAATTGAACCAAACCGATGAGTATTTAATCCTTTGTTATAGCACCGCCTGCTCCGACCAGCCTTATTGCACCAAGTCGGGGAGAGACATCGTCCTCCTCAAAAGCCACACCTTCAGTATCATCCTCGCCCAAGATTGCGGCCAACTTTTGACGCTTTGGGCACTCACGTGCGAACTACGAACCCTTTGCAAATGAAGCAACRAAAATCCCATTTCTTTGCGACCTTTGGAGCATCAACCTTTTCCTCCTTAGACTCAGACCTTGGCACATCCATGCTGCTACACTTGCCTACGTCCTTCTTTTTCACGAACTTGTCCTTGGATTGTTCCCCATCAGAGTAATTCCAATCCACCAAGGCCTCGGCAGCCACAATAGCTAAAAAGAGATCCGTGACT
>SNQN01000736.1:16353-41986 GCA_008642245.1 Bassia scoparia
CACTAATTACTTCTCAAAACCTCATACCCATAGTGGAAGCCTCAAGTGATTATATTGTTGGAAAGATGTGAATTGAAGGCTAAGACATTGTGAAATCTCCAATGGAATTTGGCCTCCGAAATAGAATAGGAAGATCAAGCAATGTAAGCTTAGGAAAGTTGGCTAATGTTGAGGGGGATTTGAGAATATGTTGAAGTCATTACGAAAGATCAAGTAGCTCTAGCAAATGACCAAGGCCAAATATAGTGCTGTTTGCTAGGAAAGGCGGGGGGGGGGGGGCGGGGGGGGGTACCGAAAAGGGCAACTGCTACTCAGGTCCGAGGCCTATGAATGGCCCGTCTCCTCGTTGCACTTCGGAACACCATCCCACCTACAACAATCCTGAGGAATGACTCTCGCGCACGATTCCACCTATTGGACGTGCCAAGTGCAGGGTCAGATATAACAATCTATGTGAAAGCTTTGCTTGGAATTGAACAAGGCTTTAACTTCTCATGGATCATTGGCACGACTTTTGAGAGTGCTGCAAAGGAATTGGAAAGAGATGCTATTGCAATCCCACAACATTGAAACAAAAAGAAACTGACAAATAAAAATAGCAAGGATAAGTAGCAGAACACCAATAATGACACACAATGTGATCTTTTTCATCTAATTATTCAACAGTGAATGTGTTTAATTGTTATTTTTCTTCTTATTTATTTGAGCTACCTGATTTGTATATAATCTACTGGAATAGAAGCCATGGAAAGTAGCATTGGCTTTAATATCGAAGCCAGAAGCTAAGGAAGTTAACATACTTTGTGAATAGAATATTAATTGCGATCTTTCATTCTTAACATTCTTATCACAACTGTCTTTGGCTGGACGTGCAAGAAGGATAGAAAATTTAAAATAGTAACTCGGCCTACGGCACATTGATACTGACCGGATAGAATTTAATGCGTACCACAAATTGGGAAAATCTTTAATGGTCTTTATTTTTAAGATCACTGAAAGTCAATGAAAGTCATTTTTTTAAAAAATTCTTTGTTTATGTTTGGTCATTATCCATTAAATTTTAGGTTATAACCTTAATAAACTCAAAACTTTGAACTTCATACAAATTTAGATGAAAGGAAAATATAAGAGTAATTCACTTTTTTATTTGAAAGAAATTAAAAGTACACTACGCCAAAACGAGCTTTTTAAGCGTTAAAATGCAAATTAAAAGCGTTGTATAGGCCTTTTATCCATTGGGGCGTGGGAAGAATTTAAAGGGCAACTTCCTTAAGCGCTTTCATATATACCGCTTTTTAAAAATTTAAAAGCGCTTCTAATAAGCGCTTTAAATAGTTATAACTTTTGGCGCAAATTTGGCGCCATTTCCATTATTTTAAAAAAAGCGTTTCTTCTGAAACGCCTTTAAATTGGTAGTTTGAATTTTAAAAATATGACATTTGGGGTTATATATATATATATTATATAATATATATATATATATAATTAATAAATATATATATAATTATATATATTATTATATATATATATATATATATTATATATATAGACCCATACATATACCTAATGTTCTCATTAAGAACCTTCGAATACGATTCAATCTACAATTTACAATCTGAACTAAAGTATTTTACTTTAATTAATATTACCAAAAATTCATACATAGAATTCGAATTTCTGAATAAAATTCAACTGTACAAAAAAAAATCTGACAAATTTTTTTAAGAAATAAAAACCCAACAAAAGCAAAACTTTTAAACTTTCATTACAAAAAAAAAACTTGGTAGAAGCCTCAACACAATGATCATCAAAGTTCAAACAGGAGAAAAATCTGCGCCCCAATTCAAATCTCACTTCATGATTTCTCGCTGCTCATAAGTTTGAACTTTTGCAATCGAAAATACTGCAAGAAAAAATATTCATAATTAGTATCGTGACCAAAAATAAATTGAATTAATAACTATATAACCAAGTGAATTACGTACATTCTTTCAGGAATTTGAGTTTGTCTATGCTCGACAATCTGTTTTCATTATATCTCACTGACAAATTAACCACAATCAACTAGATTTGCTTACGAGGGCACTACTCAATCAAGTAAACCCTATTAATCAGATAAATATGATCAAGTTTATTTACGGAGAACTTAAATAGGACGACCACATACATAAAAAAGAACATTAAAGTCATTACCTGAATACTATCTACGCACTATAAGCACAACGAGTGATGCATTTACCCTAATGGTTGTTAATAGCAAGATTTCCCCTCGTTCCTTCGCAATCAAAACTCTTCCACAGTTTGCAGGCAATTTTGCTGAACCAAGTTTCAGAAAATTACAAATTACATTGAAATCGTAGAAAAAATATCAATAGTAAAAGAACAATGTAAATCTAACCAAACCATACATAAAAGCCAATTGTTATAAGAGATACGTCCAACCATCTAATGAGAAGCTTTTTTAATAGGAGAGTAAGAATACGTCACAAGCTGTATAAGCTCAGACTCATTCGATCAAAATATTTCTAACAGAGCCTAATGATTTTCATGAACTCTTGGATTGAATAAAAATGCAAAACTAACAGGCAAGGCCTTTCCTCTTGTTATCAAGCAGCAACCTCTTGGTCATCATTGTTGTCACTGATATTAAAATTTTCTACATGTGATTCCCCCCATCCCAAATAAATAAGATCCTTTGCCAAACAATTTGATCAAAAGTACAAGAATCATAACTAAGTAACGGAATGCACAATCAACAAAGATATTGCAACAAGTAGAAATCATAGTTAACTGAGCCAAAAAAAGAATTGGATACATGAAATGAGGTTGCATTAAATTAGGAGAGGCATTAATAGTATAGAGCAGAAAACGAGAGTTGGAGTCAACTTTTTAAGGGTTTTTCTAATGTGTGGTTTATTCAGACTTTTGACTTCCTATCAATCAATAGAGCCTAGTCACTTTTGGGACTTCCTATATTTGAAATGAATTTCGTGACTATTGTGTTTGGTTAAATACTTTGCAATGACATACTAATCAACTGGTACAATTGATCCTAATAGACTCTTAATGTGAATTGAAGATCTAACACCTAAGATAAAATATTTAAGCAAACATTACCGTCCCACTTTTGCCAATTCGCTTCCAGATTGTCAATGCAAGACCTGTAACAAGGACAAACTTAAAATCAACTATTTGTGCCTTAAAATTAGGAGAACAAAAATACAAACTTATAAAAGGGACTGCTATTTACTAGTAATCAGGCATAAAGAATTTACCTTACTAGGAAATAAGTCAACAGGTTCACTTGCTGCAGAACTGCATCACCACAAAACTGTTTAAGGGAAGAAGTAAAACACTAGTAAAATTAATTATCCAACTACATTTATCGAAAGAAACTGGAAGCTGGGAAAAGAATCTCAAAATTATGAAAAAGATCCTATAAAGACCAAATTAGTATCGATTAAGTCCTTGTTTTAATCTATCAACATTTCGCCTGGATATTTTAAAATGAACTTAGATAAATTTCACAAAAACAGCTATATGTCTCTATATACAATTGTAATGTAAACCACACAGAATTTAAGTTTAGTATTACAAGTTTATTCAACAAAAGCAATCTAGAAGTTCTTAACATACATGTAAATCTTTTTTTTCTTTTTCTTTTTTTTGTGGCAGAGTTGAGCATGTAATTTAATTACTGGCAGAGGGAAAATTTGGTCAAAGTATTAATAAAATATTGAAAGATAGAAAGAGACAGAACAACATACGTTCTTTCGCTTCATTTCCATCATGTCGGCGGGTCTGGCTCTAAAATGTTCATAGAGTTTGGGGAGTAATAAAGCATTATAACTTGAAAACGTGGAGCTTTCATGTTGCTATTCTTGTCTTCAATGCACGGTAAGATATAGGCTTTTTCCTGTCTTGGAACCACTATCTTCATATGGAGAACCAATGTTTAAAATTTCATATTTGTTTATTTTAACAACTAGAATAATTGAAATTTGGAATTCAGTCAGATCTACGATACGTAGACTACAGTAGTCCTTTTTAGGATGAGTAGTTATCTATTAAAAGCCAAGGTGACATATACTTATGATCAGCAAGACACAAAAGCAACAGAAAGCCCAAATGCATAAATTTTATGCAAGAAAAAGGCAAATAAATGAAATTGCTAGGATTTCATTTTCAAATAGCTGCTGTCTGTGTAGCGAACTTATATACCCAGTTGCCTCAAGAAATCTAACTTCCATGTTTCAGTGCTAAGTAATATGGGGAAAACACAAAAACCAAAAAGGAAAAAGAAATTTACATCACTAGCTAAATCACAAATAATCGTAGTACATCTCAGATTTCCTAAAAATCTTGCCCTCTCAACCATCTCATCTTAGTTTTAACTTCAAACATGCGAGCTTAAGTCCAACAATTTGACACTCAAACAAGCTACAATCAACTTCGAACAAAGATTGAAGAACATAACAAAAAACTCTAAAACGAATAACGTCAACAACAATGGATATAGCAGCAAACAACCAACCCAAAAAAAGAAGCAACAGACAACTCATTAACCCAGAAATTAACTCTAACATCTCGCAGCTTCCAACGCACAAAAAAAACAATTAACACTGAACGAACAATTTTTATCATCAAATATCACTAAAAAGTTCATCCTAAACTAATTTCAACAAAAATCAAAAAACTAGCGTCGTTTAACCGAAAAATCACAAAAAAAATCCTATTTTCAACTATAAAATAAAACTAAAAGCCAAAACCAATATCAGAGTAAGGTTCTTGACTTTCAGGGGAGTGACGAATCGAAGGAACATCAACGGAATTCGTATGCGTTTCTGGGGCTTGATGTTAGAAATCCCTTATTTAACCTCAAGAAAGCTTATTGAAGCATCAAATCAAAAACAAATAAGCATGGAAATCAAAAACCCCCAATTTTTGGGTTCTTGGAAATTTCAGAAATTTTTGCTTTTGAGTTTTTTTTTAGAATTCTGTTTGATTTGGGATCATATACTAGAACAGGATTCAAATGGTTTTGGTATGATTTTGATGACATGAGCGATGATAAGTTGATGTTCGAAGTAATATGCTTGATTCTGAGAGAGAAGAGTGTGTGCGAGTGCTCTGACTCTTGTGAGGAAACACGATTTGAGATATGAAAAAAACAAAACTTTAAATCTAAAATTCTATCTTTAATTTTTTTTTAAAAAATCTAAAATTCTATTGAAGCTATTATTTAAAGCGTTTTGAAACTTCTGTCTTTTTACATAATAGGGCGTTTGGATTGTAGCTTTGAAGTAGCTTTAGAGTTTTGACTTGGTCAAAACTCTATTTTAATCTAAAAAGGTGTTTGGGTAAAGTAGCGTTCCATACTAGCTTGTAGCGTTGAGGTAAGTTTTGCAAAGCTACTATTGTTAGCTTTCTGAAGTAGCTTTTCTGAAAGCCTACAATTTACTCTTTATAATTATCATATTTTTAATAATACACTACTTCAAACGCTACTTGTTTTTCCAAAACACTAAGCAATTATAATCAACTTCAACCGCTACTAGTCGACCGCTACAGTATCTTACAGTTATATCTACCC
This sequence comes from Bassia scoparia, assembly GCA_008642245.1. Lineage (NCBI taxonomy): Eukaryota > Viridiplantae > Streptophyta > Magnoliopsida > Caryophyllales > Amaranthaceae > Bassia > Bassia scoparia. The sequence continues at coordinate 21,947 of SNQN01000736.1, forward strand.
TACCTCGCTAACAGCCTACCTCTACACTAATTTTTTACCAAAACATACCCAATAAAAGCAATTATTTAAAAAACGCTTCAATACTAATGAAATAAAAGCGTTTTTTCATAAGAACGCCTTTAAAATCATAAATTAAAGCGCTTTTTCAAAAACGCTTTCTTTTAAAGCTTTAAAAAAGCTAAAATTTTGGCGTAGTGGTAACATTAAAAAAATATTATTACATGTTTATAGATTTTAATTTTAGAATAAAAAAATTACTTTGACGGACAAATTTGTGTACAAGTGAATTATTATTGATTTATTTCAATCAATATAATACTCTGTACTTTCCTTGTTATATTATCTATTATGTGTATTTTGTCTATATTGCAAACATTTTTCATTCCTAAATATACGTTTTAAATTGTATTCATACAATTTTCTTTTTGGACAATATGTTTTTCCTTTTTTATTCTTTTTTTAAAAAACTCGAGTTATCATCAAAGTGTGAGTGTTGAAAAATAAATAAATGATAATTTCGAAACAAAAGGAAGTCTATAAAGGACTACTTATCTTTTGATGTAATCTATAATGACATACTAAATACCAAATTTCTTTCATCTTATGAACCTAATCTAGATTAATTTAAAAGTTGTCTGTTGATGTTATGTGTAATACATTATGTGATGGGCTTTATAAAGGTCAGTCTAATTTCAGCTTATATAGAGAATTATTATATTTTTGGGTTTTCAACCATTAGATTAAGCCTGTGATCAGTGCTTATATGTGCTTATTTTCATATCAGTTTATTTTAATTGATCAGGTTCAGTTCAGTTTCTAACCTAATTTCATTTTCTCTCATGATAAACAATCATTTCAGTCTTTTTAATTAAAGTAAACGGGATCTAAGGTACTGAACACCAGATTATTCTCATTGAATCTAAATACGGGCGAACTACATAGGACTTTTCTATAGTGTTTGTAAAAATTTGTGTATTGAATTGTTCGTGGTTAATTTTAAATTATTTCTAAAAAATTTAAAAAATTGTTTGTGCTTAAAGTCTAAAATCCCCCAAATTTAGTTTTTTTATGATCCTGGTTTTCTATAAATATTGTTCAATTCGTTAGATCCGGTTTATCAAGTAAAGGGAGAAAAAACTGATGACAAATTTCGAAATAAGATGACAAAAAATAATGAAAAATACATTTATAACAATTGTTTGTTTATAACCATTAAACATTTGTAGTATGCCAATATTTCAAGAAAGGGCCTAAAATTATTTTGACTTGATGATTTTGTGGTCTTTTATAATACGACCACCAAAGACACATCCAAAATTGACACATACCAGGCCATAACATACCTCTACACAAAATTAAATTCCAGACATATTAGGGTTGCATCCATAGGTTGCACGGATTCGGATCGGGTACAGAACAGAACGGCATAAAAAATCCAGACATATTTAGGGTTGCATTTAAACAATATGACTATCCAGGATTAACTATAGTATTACAGTACTCCATATATTATACCTTAGACGTATTTACATAAATAAATTATTTTGTTATTTACCAAAAAAAATCATAATTATTTTTAATTTTGAAAAAAACAGTGCATTATTTATATAATTATTACGGAAAAAAGCTAAATGTAGCCTAAGGGCTGATTATTAAGAAGCTAAAAGTGGAAATAATAAGTAATAATTGGATCATTTATTACATCGATTTAGAGTATTATATTTGTCTTAAATTCACACTTATTTCCTTTTTAAGTAACATATTTATATCTTATAAATAGTCCTAAGGGCTGGTATTTAGCATATAACTCTTTTTACCTATTTTACTCTTGAGAGTGACATTACAAATTAATAACAAAATATGAGCCATAAGTTTATGTATTTGTCTATATATGCTAACGCAAGACGACTCACCAACTAATTCAGTTGACTTAACCACGTAATTTGTGATAATAATGCATGTTAACTTTCAATTGACAGGGTCGTATAACGTTTTACAATCTTCGAATCTTTGGACGTGAAGAAGAAGATGACGGTAGAAGACTAAGAAGAGTAGAAAACTCGAGATTTGGCATAAAGACAAACTCATAATAATACTGTCTTAGAGAAAAACTAAAACCCCACTCGCATTGATAGTACTAAACTACTACGTAAATTTCGAGTCCATATCTTATTATACTAGTGTTACACGGCGCGCGCAGCGCGCCTTTCCAACTCTATATAATTGATAAATTCTCATTATTCTCGAAACAAAAATTTTAATGATAATATTAAATGATGATTAAAAGTAAAGTTTAGTATGAACAAGAGTAGTGTATTTATAGATTAAAAACCATTTCCAATTTTTTGGTCTCCATACTCAAATTTTGCTCAATTCCCAAGGAAACAAAGAAATGATTTTCTCAAACATATGTTCAATGTAGAAAAAAAACTATCAAAATAGTTCATATTGTTTTTTTTGACACGAAATTAAAAGGATTTCATTAATGTGATCAAATAGTTCATTTGTTTTTTTTGACACGAAAATTAAAAGATTTCATTATGTGGAAAAGGCCCAAACGAAGAAATTAATCGACAAGTACGAATATATATACTATCTAAAACTACATACACAATGATTGTTCAAAAGAAGAGAGGACCGCATAGGAAATCAAAATCAATCATCGATGAATAGGAGTTGCTTGTAATTGTAGAACAAAGCATGAGTTGTCTTGGAAAAATAGCTCCTCAGTTGGCCATGTTGGCCATGTTGCTAATTCACACACTCACACAGGCAGGCCTGCCAATATTAAACATGAAATCATTGAAACCTGAGATGAGATTGTGTGAAATGATCTTAATCTAATTCTCAAAAGTGTGACTCATGTTCAGATCAAAATAAGTGACAGAATTAATACAAAAATTCAAACATAATTCTACATACCATAGATCATAGATAGAAAGATGAAGGAAGACAGAATAGAGAGAAAGGGTAGTGATAGAGGACAAGGTAACCAAAATAGAACACAGGGGCAATTACATTGAAATGTGGGTGACAACCTAACTACCACCAACAAATAATTACATAAAAATGCTTTGTATATTAGCCCAAGATAAGGCATAATTAATCCACAAATTTGAATCAAACCCAGACCACATGTCAGGATTCACAAACACCAATCATAAAGCTATTGAATATAATCAAAATCAAGCAAAATATTTATTCAGTTTCATAAATCAATGCTTACCCCAAAATGCAAAGATCAATTCCACATTAGTAAAACACTTCCCAAAACCTTTTTCAAAAGATCACCAGGGAATAATTTTACCAAGCTCTTGCTAATTACACTCGAAGTTGTTTCTTGTTGTGATCCCGAACCTTGCCCTCTCTACGCCTTCCATTCATGTCTCTTTGATACTGCTTTCAATCCCCCTACTATTTCCGAAATGTAAGATTCAGAAATTCCAAATCAACTGAAACAAACAATCACAATATTGAGATAGATCAGAAATTCATTTTTATATTTCAAAAAACATATTTTCAGTTTCTGCAGTTGGTATTAGATAAACGAATACATACTTACATAGTATTGGCAAAACTAAAGGGAAAAAAATCACAAGTTCCCTAAAACAAAACAGGTTTAGATGCTAAGTAAAGAGTTTGTTCTCGTTCAATCTTAATACTTCAGCATAAAGATACGTAGCTTTCGAGACAAAAATTTAAACTGTTAATGACGCTAAACGGGAATAATCTAAATATAAACAGTTCAACAGTCACAATTCAGCAATTCACAAATTACAATTTCCCTATTTTCACTTCCTGCAAAACGAAAAAAAGCTAGAGATATTAATGGTGAAATTTATGCGTTGCATGATTAAGACTTAAAGTCCAATGTGGAAAATCGAATGGTGTATATTGATAAATTGAGTTTCCCAATTGCAATTTCAATGGTATGCATTCTAAGGACACCCATTATGCACAATTGCAAGTCAGCAAACTGCACAATTTTTATTATTTATTTTCAATAGAAAAGAAAAATCAGTTTTATCTTCCAGAATTTGTATGTAATTTTTGGCAACAAATTACAAGGTTTCTACCTCTCCGGCGAGCAAAGCAATGCTGCTTCATTGACAAATGTGCAAGATCACACCAACAAGCCTTGGGTAGGGAAGCCACAGGTTGCAGATAGCTGCTTGTCTTCCTCAAGATGAATTTATCTCTTAAATGCACTGCCAGTATCTTTTCTCCTTCCTTCATTCATCTTGGCTCACCCACAAGAACTTTCCTTGAAATTGACCAGAGGCCAAAGAGCCTGATCTAATGCCTCGGGTCTATTTGTTGCAGCAATTAAACAATACACCTTGTATTTGACTCAAATCCATTCAGTTTTCTGTCAGCAACTGCCCAAAAAAATAAGTTCAACCCTTAGTCCAGTACACAGGGTTAGCAGTGAATAACCTTTAAGTGAGAGCAAACTATGATTTTATAGGGCAGCAAAGTTACCTGGTTGAGCGTCTGATCACATTCATCATTGAAACTTCTACCACGTTTCCTTCCCACTGCATCAAGTTCATCAATGAATATAATTGATGGAGCCACACTTCCTTGCAACACTAAACAGTTTCTCTAATACGTGCAGCTCCCCGCGCCAACAAACAACTCCACAAATTTCACTGGCAGACACAGAGAGAATGGTACACCAGCTTCTCCAGCAACAGCTCGGTCTAGTAGTTTTTCCTGTTCCAGGAGGGCCACCAGCAGAACACCTCTTTGGGTAACCTTGCCCCTATGTTTGTTATAGTTGATAGCTCCTTGGAGGCACCAATACATCTGTAAGCAAAAGTTCATCAGGTATGGAAGGCCAAAGAAATGAATAAAACACACACACACACACACACACAGGGAATAACCATAGGAATAAGGGTTATCAGGAATTACCCCCCATGGCAAGACAGCAAAACACATAATGACAGCCAATCGGGATTAACGGGAAAATAGCACCAAAAAAAAACCTTTGTAAAAAGGCAAGGAAAAAAAAACTTATCGGTGACATTTTCTGATTCCATAGTATATGCATAAGCAGGGAAGATAAGCTTCCAAAGCACCAGAGCAGAGTACACAAGTTCTGAACCTCAGGTTCCAACAAGCAAGCCTATTAAACTTTTCCTCTGCCATTTTTTCATGTACACGATCAAAGAGGGCCCAAGTTCCTTCTTTAGTTTTTTTGCAGCAGTATCTACATACTTATGTAGATTCTTATATTGCTCAGTTTCCATCAGAATTGTGACCAAGGAGATTCGCATGCTAGCACATTAAAACACGTCATAGCCTCTTTGGCAACTAATAACTGCTTCTCCATGTGTGAATGTCCATTGGCATCAACATATTCTTATCATATTACAAGAAACAGAATGTAGAAAAAAAAAAAATAGTACATGAAGTTTTGAATGGGTAAGGTAGAGAAAAGTTGCAAGCTATAAAGCTAACCTCGAATTAAGTTATAAAGATCTTTTATATAACCCTCAGGTGATACAGATGTTCGTAGGTGGTGGCAACAAATTACAGTTAAACCAAGAGCTGACAATTCGGAAAGCTATTTTCAAGAGCTCCATATACCATCTTCCTGATTTATGGGACTCCCAGTTCGAACCCCTGACATAGAAATTCAAATCCAGTTCCCCGTCCCAGATTTATTTCAATTGGAAGTTCTTCTTCCTTAACTCTGAAATAGCCTTCCTGGGAAAAGTTCGTGCCGAGCTTCTGAAGAACTGAGCCTCCGCAAGCCAATTTCTCGGATCTCTTGGAAGAATAGTTTCCTTGTGCTTCTTTACTTTTTTTGCTCCATTTTCTTGTCCGAAGATATGTCAGTGACCAAAGTTCGTATCTCTTGGATAATTCCTTTGAAAAGTAGTTTCAAAGAACTTGGATTTTCATCTCTTGTCACAGAATTTAGATAACACTTTCACCTAGAGTTCCAGAAAGAGAATAAAAAAATCCTTTCCCTTATTGTTCAACCTGTATTATCATTTAACTTCAGAGCAAAGGAAATCCTGTAATATCTGTATCTAGATAAAAGTCCATTAGCTCCAAATCCATCACCTTCTAGTCTGTACAAGACAAAAATGATATTTGACAATTAGTGGTACACGACACGACAAAGAAAATTTACGACTAAGACAGTAAAGCAAGTACACACAAAATATTCTGGTGGGGAAATTATTTAATGCCTTGTTTATAACAAAAGAAAATAGATTTACAAACAAATACACCTTGATGAATTTTTATGAAAACAATACTAACTTGATCCTCTAACTTGATTGACTTGATAAAATGATAAAGAACAATTATATTATCATAATCTAGCTTCAGGTATTGTCCATCTAGCACCTTAGTGATAGCATATTGACAGCCAAAGTTTATGCACAACAAGAAAGGCGAGCTAACTATAAGTAGACTGCAAAATAAGAATTTATCATGGAGGTTTCTGTGTTAGTCGAAAAAATGTGAGCGATTGTCAAGATTTAGTCAAGTAGTAGGAGCATCAGATTTACTTATATAACATAAAACAGATGTTCTCAAATCTTATCAATAGAAAGAAGATCAAATAAATAGAATAAAACAAAGGAGGATTAGATTGTCAATGTTAATAAAATAGTCAACATGCTACTAGAACAGAACAGTTATATATAAATACAGGGTTACAGCGATGACAAGCACCCCACATCAGGAAAAAACATATAGCAACTCATTGAGGAAATTTCTCCAAGTTTTCAATTTTCTCACTTCAGTCCAAAATTTGTCAACTTGAAATAAAGATTCAGAGAGTCTGTCATCAGATCTTTGTATGAAGCCAATGACTAAACACCCAGTATGCTTTGAAATATGATACCTAATTATAATAATCAATGTACCCTTTCTAACTCAAGTATCATACATACCTGATCGTGTACGCAATGCCTTGTTCTTAAATACTTCTGTATTGGAGGAATGGTGCCACTGGGGTTTACTTTCCATTGGTTGGCGCTCTGCATACCCCCTATGAACTCATGACAATCACCAGGGTTATATCAGTTCATTGACACAAGATTTCTTATCTTGACACAAGATTTAGAGGGGAGTAGACAAGAGTGTAGCATTAATTGCTTATGCAATAGATGCTATCATACTACGGTTTTCACAACAAAGTTCAAAAAACAGGGCCTGACTTTGTTTTGTTTTCAAATAATAGTTAGTTTCCAAAACTACTTCATCTATTTAACCATTCTAATTTTTGTTCCTCAAAATTCCTTCCTACCTTGTTTCTCAAAAGTGGAGTCAGCAGGCCCTTTATAAAATCCTAAATGGCAATTCCCTCTGGAATTCAGGAGACTTTCAACATGTCCTCATAGATGTTCATTGCATCACTGCGAATTTCCTTGAAATCAGAGGCTATTACTGCCGAATTTCTCAGATAAAATTTCCAACAATAACAAAACAAAATCATTCAAACCCTAATTATTATCGGAAAATAAAGTTCAGATATGGAAATTATTATCAAACGCTATATATACCTAATATTGAAATTGCATTCGAAAACTCCAAATCAAACCCAGAATTCGAAACCCTAAAAAAAACGAAACTCCCACCTCTTGAGAAATCAAAAACCCTAATTGAAATCCGCTAAAAAAAATCATCAAACTAACCTGTAATTTTCAATCTCTTCGAGACCCACCAAAGCTCTCTTAAGCCCCACAACGAGCGATCCCCTTTTCAATCGGCCATGGTCGCACGACACCTGGCGCGCGCTGTGGAACATCCAACGACTTTGGAAAAAAACAGAAGGGGCCACCGACGTGGTGCGACAATGCGTACGGCGGAAAATAGAGAGAAACCATCGCAGGAAAAAAAGGGAGGAATGTCGAGAACCTTGCAGTGAAGATTAGTGAGAGATAGTGGTGAAAATGTCGAGGAAGTATGTTTGGAAGACGTGAACTGGCTCTTCTTCCTTTGGTGTTGGTGACATGACGCTGACGTGGTGCGATGTTTTTGTGAAGGGCAAATTCGGTCTCATCACTGTTCATTTTATGAACAGAATTTTATGTTGGCTTTTGTGTTGTTTGGAAAATGAGGGGAGCGATGGTGTCCCCCTTTGAAATTACTAATCTACCCCAGAATACTTATGGATATTACACAACACACCATAAATTATGCATAAACTTACCATATTGGTTAATGGTTTATTCAATCAATTCCCAAATATTGAGATATAATTAGATTATCATTCAATTAACCAAATTAAATGAAAAGAAAAATTTTTATCAATAAAAAAACTTAAATTAGGAAATTTAGATCATTAATGTCACTTAATTAATTTATTCCCACAAGTCAATCAATTAAATACAAACATTATTTAAAAATTTCAAAAATTTTGAACCCCATCAAATTTCACTAATATAATTTAATTTATATATCATCGTAAAATCGTAACAGCAAACCCCACTCTTTACAAATATTACTAACTTGTGCGAACACTTTTCTACCAACATGTATGACTTCACTCACACACCCATTGTGACGAACAATTCTGCAATGTGTATGACATCACTCACACACACTTGTGACGAACACATTCTTACCCAATGTGTTTGACGCCAACATACACACTTGTGATTTTTTTATGAACACATTCTGCCAATGGTATGACGCCACTCAAAACACACTTTGTGATGAATGCAATCTACCATTGCATATGACGCCAATTGCCAAACAACAACATAAAATAATGTTAGAATCCATAATAAAACACACAGTACAAATTGAAACAAAATTGATTAAAGCACAACCGAGAGTAATCATCCTTTAATTCACAGCACCACTGCTTCGACCAAGGCCTAATCGCACCAAGTCGACGGAAGACATCAATACTTCCTTGGAAGGTACGCATTTCGCATCGTCCTCGCCCAAGATTGAACAAACTTTGACGCTTGGGTACCACGTTCCAAGTGCGGACCTCTGCAAATGAAATAGCCATATCCCACTTTCTTTAACCTTTCGGTAGTGTCAAACCTTTTCGTTCCTGCCTTCTCTTTGTTTGCCACGAGCAATTCAACGCCAGGTATGAGGCTTATAGGGCGGGCAACTTCCTTAAAACTTCCTCTTTGATTTGAAAACACAAGGCACGAATACTTCCTCTTCGATTACACACCAAGAGGCATGAACACACGCAGCCGTAATGTCGGCTCTGATACCAAATTGTCACGGCCTAATTTGAGACTAAGGACTGTGATGGCATTTGCGCTTGCAGGTCAGCCAAACTCTCACGCACAATGTAAATATGAGGCTAAACGAAAGATAGAATTCACGCAAAGCCAACCGATTATCATTAATAGCATCAGAATATACAAGAGTAAGGGGGATTTCGGGTGTCTTGGACAACCCCTAAGATCACCTATATATAGACAAATGGGCAGAGACAAGCCCCTACTGCCTGGGCGAAGTGACGCGTCGCTGRAGGCGACGATGTGTCACGCACACAATAACTACTGCATGCATACTCACGAAGAGGCACCAATGCTTGAACGCAACCCTTCGGGGAAACTCTGATTGAAGGAGGGACACCATCTCACCATCCAGCCAACACGTTGCTTGCCAACCATCGCAATGCTTGCGAACCATCGTAATGCTTCGGTGAGCCAAGTCATCAATCCTTGCCATGCCCTTGCGTGCAATGCCTTGCTGCCATGTCAGTGATCCATGCAATGCTTCCCATGTAGCCACGTCTTGATCTTGCCCAGCAGCCRTGCTATCTCACGTCTCATGCACATGCCCTTACCAACGCCCATGTGAGGCGCATGTGTGCCCATTGCACCACTTTATGGTGTCGCTTCGCAAGCAAGCACCCAAACGCATCCAAGGCTCATAGCCTTTCCAAATAACCAACCATCCATGTCACGAGGCATAGCCCTTAGCTTCGTAGCACCATGCTACACCAAGGAACGCATACCCAAGCGTTCGCATACCAACGGGTCTCGCAAGTACCGACAATCCCGAGAAAACCGTAACCTCGAGCACCCACCAATATGCTCATCGTGCCTAGCATTACCCACACATACAAGTGCTAGGCACGCCCCTAGCCAAGGCCCAAGGCCTAGGGGCCTTGCCCACGTGCGCTGCCCATGGCCAAGGGAGGGACCTCCCCCCTAAAGAGGTTAAATTAAATGAATGCTTCTGCTCCCAGAAGACACCCATTTCAGACCTTAGCCATACAGTCCGTACAGTTACTCGAAACGTCAATAACTCGTATCCCACGGCCCTTAAGTATTTCATAGACTCTAAGCTAACATGCAAAGGACTTTAAGACCATACTTAGAATCCTTCGTGTTCTGCATAGTGCAAACATAGCATCGCCTTGCGCCTTGTGGCATGCATAGCGCCCGAACAGCACTAGCGTCGCTCCCATACATGCACAACAAACTCGAACATGGCCACATCATAGGGCCATTCCTACACACATAGGCAATAATCATGCCCGAAAGACACATCGCGTGCCTTAACCACACACATCGATTATCGATCGTGTCAACCAAGGGCCAAACCTAGCCCAAGGCTTCCCAATTCCGACCTCGGAATTTCGGGTCTTAGACCTTGTGTGGGCACTATGCCTTGCCTCACTATGCCTTGTGTGGGCACGATGCCTTCCCTCCCTGCCCATACGTGGCACGGATCATCGAGAAATAAGCCCTCCTCGCCCATACGTGGCGCGGATCGTCGAGCTTTGATAGGATCGGGAGTGGGCGGCCCAAGACACGACACGGGGAAAATCGGAAATTTTCCGGTGACACCTGCTCCTGTTTGCTCCTGTTTCCCCTCCCCTATTTTCTATTAATTCTAAAAATAACTGATTCTGTTGGCCTGTAATTATTCAACCCTATCCACGAACATTTCTTTCTATGTGGATTAGGGTCCTTTTGGTTAATCCTTCCTGCGTTGTTTGAACTTTGATATTTTGCTATGTGATGGTATGCTTAACTAATTATCTCTTTACAGTATGATACTTGAATGGTGGTTGATGCCACTGTATGGATGAGCACATTTAACAATTTGTGCACATTCCTTTACTTGAGGAGATTAATTAATGATGCCAAAAGGGGAAAAAAGTGTCAAAGTTCAAAAAGCCAAGAATCTAGTTTAGTTAGTTTAGTTAAGTTCATGTGTTCTTAGGAACCAGTTAGAATACTAAATTGTTCATTGAGTCTTTTTTCTTTTTAGGAAACCAGCTAGAATAGCTAACTTTTCATTGAGTCTTTGTTCTTTTTAGGAACCAGTTAGAATAGCTAACTTGTTCATCGATCTTGAGTCTGCTGGTTGTGCTCAATTTCTTTTGAGTACAAAATTGAAGGTTTTACTGTTCTAAACTGGTTGGTTGCAGAACTTCGATTTATTTGTCATCATCAAAAAAGGGGAATTTGTTGAGCCCCTAAGTTTTGAATGATGACAAACCATACAGGAAACAGGATGCTTTAATATGAATATAGTTGAGTTTTGGACCAGTGTTTTTAGGATACTTGTTTTCCTAAGACAAGTTAATATTTATTGTGAATACTTTGAAACTTAACTTGTTTGTTACTGGGACAGCTGATTACATGAAAAGCTCTTTCACTGGCACACAACCAGTACGAGCTGTTCCTTGACTGTTATGCTGGAAAACAGTCATGTATCTTTTATTCATGTTAAACCTGTTATATGCTGCAGTAATAGATGATTCCAAGACTTGAAGTGTGAAGCCTTCGAAGACATTCGAAGAAAGAAGTTGTGCTCAATTGAAGTAGTTGTAGGAAGATTCAAGTTCTTGAAGATTACATGAAGATTAGAAGATTGCTCCTTAAAGTTTAATTTAGGAATTCATGTATATGCTCTGTAGTGTGAGAATGAATAGTAATAATCTAAGGTGCTTATAGTGTTCTGAGTATGATATGAATTCTAGTACAAAGCTTGGAACAGAATTCATAACACACTCATTTAAGGAAACCAAGCTGGGGAACCAGTTGTGTTCCTGAATGGAATTTTGGCCTGCGTTTTGAAAAAGGATTTTTCTAAAATATTTAAAAGATTATGAAAAGATATTTGCAGCTGGAAAGATATAGATGAATATGTGTATATTGCCTTAAACCTTGGAGTAATATCTTTTTCGTATAATTCCTTGGGATAAAATCGAACAAGATAAATACTTTCCATAAATCTAATCTTGCCATTTTTGACAAAGTATAGATTTATGGAAATTAGGGTTTTAATCAATATACATATAAATACCCATCTAGTTTCTAAATTCCATACATCTCACGGATTAAAAAGGTTTAGAATTTATTTGAGAGAAAAACACAAAGCGCAAAGATCATACTTTGAGTCACACAAGAGCATTAGACGAAGCTTAATCATTCTCTTACTTAGCTTTAAAGAAGTCATTCATAGAGAGAAAATTGCTATTGTAAAGGCATTCAACAGAGGGGTTGAAGACCTGGTGAGTGTTTGTGAGTTCAAACACAAAGTTGGACTTACGATGTGAGTCGATGCACATTCAGAGTTGAGTGTGGGTGTGCTGGTTTCCCGGGAGTAGGGAAACAGTAGAGTGAGCGAGTTCTTTGTTTTTCGGAGTAGATTAATAAAGAACTTAGGAGTAGGAGGACGTAGCCCAGAGTTGGTGTGAACCTCGTAAATACGTGTGTCTTTATTGCTTTACTTATATTACCGTTGCGTATAGGAACCAGCCCAACTGGTTCCTCATAGTAAGTTCCGAAAGCGAAAGAAGAAAAATTGGTTTATCATTAACTATACTCAATAAATCACCCCCCCCCCCCTCTGAGTATCACATAACCCTTCACTACCAAACGGAGCCTAAAAATGAATAAATTCACCCTAAAGTAGTAAAGTTGACAGTTTTTCTACAACCTAATCTTGAAGAAATATACTTCGTGGTTTGTGATGATGATATAGGTTAGTGCAGAGGAAGTAATAGGCAAACGGCGTTTGGCTAAAGTAGCCCAAATACACAATAAAAAATTACTAAACTGAATAAAAATAAAGGAAAATGGGAATTGATGAAAATAAATAATCAAAGCATGAATTAAGTCGGTTGCAAATTCTATCAAGTCCTACATGATATAAATTAAGTCCAAGTACAGTGTAGATGAAGACCTGACTTGATCCTACGTCCAAATAAATAATCAACAAGCATGAGATCGAATGATGCAATTCTATCAGTCCTACATACCCTTAGTTGTTATTTATATACAAAAATGCCCCAAAAGTTAGACTTCATATCCCAATGCAGCGTGTGATTTATCACACCTCGGTTAGTGCACAGAATGTAATGTAAGTCACATGCAAGACTTGCACATTTTTGCTATCATCTTTAATCAACTTCTCTCTTTTTTGATTTCATGCTTTGTATATTATTAGCTTTAATTTGTTGTCGTACAGGTTAGTACTCTATCTTAAGCTACGCATTTTTTAGCTTATAGTGATTTGACCTAGCTTAGACTTGTATATATAGGAATAGATAAATCAATAAAAAATCTCAACTTTTTGGTTGTTGAATAATAATTCCACATTAACTCCTTAACTAATGACTCACAATCCGATTTTTATATCTCATATTCCATCTCTTGAAATGGGCTTTATATGGTAATATAGGTTGTTAAATATTTTACATGTTAACCCACCACAAGTACAATATTACCACCGCATCCCCACCCTACCCAAGCGTAGCCCACGAACTACGAACCAACCACCACAACCCACCGCCTAACTACGCTTACCACGACCCACCCATCCTCATCCCACCTCCCCATTTATCACCACGAAGCCATACGTCACCAAACGGCCCAAATAATGCAACCTCAAACGAACCACGACCCATCACATGGAACCTCAAACTAAACGGCCCTAAGCTGATCTTGTAAACTACTCAAAAGTAGAAAAGCGGAGGAAATGTCTTATCCTATATATATTTAGAAAAAAAAAAATCCAAGACTGCAAATAATTATAGAATTTGAGCCAGGATTGACTAATAGGGAATATTATTTAAACAAAATTCTAGAAAACAAGTTATATATTACATTGCAAATATATAATCCCAGGGTCCTATGCCATGCCATTTATATTTACATGCGAAAGAAATGTCTTCAAAAGTAAGCTGTTACCTTACTACCCTATACACAAAAAAACGAAATCAAGTGACAAAACAGAACAACAATCAAACTAAAGTTCAATATTAGAAACACTAGAGCAATCGAATCAACCCTAAGGACAATATACGTACATGCCTATACTGCAAACTATTGATTTTTTTACCGTAATAAAAACCTAAAAAGTAAACACAGAATAGGACGGCAAACAAGCAGAATTAAAGGACTAAACAAGATCTTGTACAAACGTTGGTCGATGTCACGGTTGTTTGTTCCTGTTTGAACTGCGTTCTGAACGATCCCAAACTGTTGTCGATCACTCAATCGTCTGGCAATAGCGACCTCCAGGTTTCGGGTCGCTGGATGCTTCTACTTGAATTGCCAGCAAGTCTTGATTTAGTTCTCCACTCTGGGGCAAGATGTCAGTTGAAGCCAGGAGTTGTTGTAAGGCAGTTATGGTGTTGGGCCGGTAAGTTGAGGTGCATGGGCGGCCGTGGTTGATGATGTTGAGGGTGGCAGTGGTTGGAATGGGTGTTGGGCCGGGTAAGGTTGAGTTTGTGAGATCACGAATCGATGTCCAAGCAATGAGAAAGATTTATGCAAGAATTAATCGCAGGCAAAATAAAGCTAGAGTATTTTGTTGATTTTTCATTCAGAGATGATCTCATTTTCATTCATTCATTGTGTTGTGTTTTTGATATTGCCGTCTGAAGCAGCCTTACATTCCCTTTTATACACCACAATCATTCTAGGGATTCACCCAACTACCCTAACAGCTGCAGGCCCAAAATATAGGATAAATAACATTAAAAAGAGCATTAAAATAAAGGTAAAAGACTGTAAAAATATTTATGGGCTACAAGATAATTATGCTTGATTGATCCTGCCTTAATACTCCCCTCAAGCTGGGAGTGAGGAGAAGGAGTGAAACTCCCAGCTTGTGTAAAGCTGTGAGTGTTGATCAACAGTGAGTATCTTATGAGAACATCAGCCAACCTGCTGGGAAGAGGAGTGTCACAGGTGTAACTAGGCCTTGTTGAGCAGGGCATCTCGAACAAAATGTTGATCAATTCGACATGTTTGTGCGCATGCTTGACAGGATTAGCTGCAATGGGCAATGGCTGCCTGATTGTCACAATACAGAACAGTGGAATCAGAATCTTTAATGCTTAGATCTTGAAGAGCTGTTTGAGCCCAAAAACTTCACATATAGC
Source organism: Bassia scoparia (assembly GCA_008642245.1). Taxonomy (NCBI): domain Eukaryota; kingdom Viridiplantae; phylum Streptophyta; class Magnoliopsida; order Caryophyllales; family Amaranthaceae; genus Bassia; species Bassia scoparia. The sequence continues at coordinate 37,302 of SNQN01000736.1, forward strand.
AGTGGCCATGGATCTATATTCTGCCTCAGCACTGCTTCGAGCTACAACCGTTTTTTGCTCTTTATTCCAGGAGACAGGAGATGTTCCAAGCAAACACAATAACCTGAGGTGGATCTTCTAGTCATAGGACAACCTGCCCAATCGCTATCACAATAAGCGGTGAGTTTAGCAGCACTAGAATTAGCTAGTAGAATGCCTTGATCTTTGCTGCCTGCTAAATAATCTCAATACCCTCTTGGCTGCCTGCATGTGAGCAGTAGTGGGTGTATGCTAACTGACACTTAAGACATGAACAGAGAAAGCCAGATGCGACGAGTAATAGTGAGGTAAATCAAATTTCCAACCAGTTTTGATAACTCCTAGCATCAGGAAGTGCATCAACCTTGATCCGCAGAAGCTTGTTTGAGAGTCAAGGAGTAATTTGAGGTTCTACACTTTGAAAGGCCATATTCATCTAACAAGATAGCAACATATTTTCTTGGCTCAAAAAATATCCCTCGAGAAGTTGATCCACTTCAATCCCAAGAAAGTATCTCAGGGTGCCCATGTCCTTCATATTGAAATCCTGAGACAACTTAAGTTTGACTGCCTTGATTCTACTCAAGTTGTTGCCCGAAATTATTATGTCATCAACATATATCAAACAATTAGTGATACTCTCATTCCTCTGCATAGTGAACAAGGAGTAATCACATTTGGATTAGTGGAACCCTACTTCACAAAGCTTTCAGTAAGTTTTCATTTACCATTTCCTGGGTGCTGCTTTAAGCCATACAGTGACTTTTTCAAACCTGCAAACCTTCTCAGTTCTGTAATTCTCCCCCTCAGTATTGATCTCAATCCTGCTGCCTTGACCATAGTAGCCAACTGGAAGTTTCATAAAAGACTTGTTCCTGTGCAAATCACCATGCAAGAGGCATTCTTAACATCCATTTGATGAATATGCCAATTTTAATAGAAGCCAACGCAACAAGTGACCTGAAAGTGGTGCATTTTTGCTACTGGAGCAAAGGTTTCTCCATAGTCTTCACCAAATTTCTGTCTGTTACCTGAGTACACCAGTCTTGCTTGTATTTGTCCACTGTTCCATTTGACTTATATTTAGTTCTGTAAATCCATTTACCCCAATAGACCTTCCTTCCTTTGGTAGGTCTACAATGTCCCATGTTTCATTATCCTCCAAGGCATTCAACTCTTCATTCATAGCATCTACCCATTTCTATGTTTGACTGCTTCTCTAAAAACAGTTGGATCTGAATTTGACTCACAATGTGCTAGAAGACACTTAAAGGGTTCACTTGCCTCAGTACAGAAACACTAGCAGCTTTAAGGTTATTAGCTTTTCCTGTTGATAATCATCTAACCACCTGGGAGGTTTGTGTATTCTAGTAGACTGCCTCAATGGTTGCATTGTTTCAGGGCTCTTGAATCATTCTTCACCTTCACCTTCTGATTCTCATCCTCAAGATTTTTCAGTGCTACTTGTTCCTCATTCTCACAAATGCCATCCCTCATTAGTATCCACAAATCTGCTTTTGTTTTTTAATTCATGACTAATTAGATCATTCATCCTCTCTTTCTTGTCCTCATCATTGGATTTGAAGATTTTAGAGGATAGATTCCCTCATAAACTTCACATCCCTACTTACAAAGACGTGTGTTGTCATTTAAATTTAACAGTTTGTATCCCCTTTTATTCATTGGATATCCAATGAATATGCAGGACACCCCTTTCTTTAAACTTATCAGTTGATCTAGCAGGATTGTAAGACATGACAAGACATCCAAAGGTTTTCAACATATGATAGTTTGGTTTTTTATTAAACATGATTCATAAGGAGTCTTATCATGAAGTACCTTTGTTGGTGGCTCTGTTGTAATGTACACTGCTGCAAGGAGACAGTCACCCCACATTCTCAATGGTAGTCCTGCTTGCATCCTCAAGCTCTTGCCATCTCTAAACAGATTCCTGTGCCTTCTTTCAACTCTGGAATTCTGTGAGGTCTATCAACACATGTTGTCTGGTGTTGTATCCCTTTATCAGCATACAAACTTTTGCATTTATCATCTTGAAACTCATGAGCATTGTCACTCCTATTATCCGAACTTTCTTTCCAAATTGTGTTTCTGCCTGGTTCACCAGTTCTTTAATAGCATCAAATGCCTGAGATTTGTGCTTTAAAAGATGTACCCACACAAGTCTTGAACAATCATCAACAATTGTAATGAAATATCGTGATTGCTTCTTGTGGAACCTGTATGGCTCCCAAATGTCTATGTGTACAAGCTCAAACACATGTTCTTTCTTGGATTCACTAGCCACAAATGGCAGTTTGGTCATTTTTGCCTGTGGACAAATGAGACAGACTTCTTCATTCCTTGGACCTCTTTTTTATTCTTTCAATATTTTGCATTCTTCTGTGTGGTATATGTCCCAGTCTTGATTGCCAGAGCACTTGTTTTGAAGGTTTCAAATTTTGCTTGATTAGTATCTGCAATGATATGTCTGCTATTGAGCTTTCTGAAGTAACATTTGCTTTCCACCTTTCATGTTTGTCCTTAATTTCGTCTGTCTTTGTTGTTCTTCAATCAGGAAGTACAACCTCCTTGTGCTCTACGTGCACTACAATTTCTTGCTCTTTTGATCACGGATTATACAACCATTTTCATCAAACTTCACCTCACATACTGCATCTTTGACCAACTTTTGAACTGAAAGAAGGTTATGTTTAAAGCAGTACAAACATAACATTTCAATTTTAATTCTTTGCTCAGTTCACACATTCTCTTGTTTGTGTGTCACTGTGACTGTTTCACCATTGGCAAATCTATCTTGGGCTTGTTTGACATCTCCTGTACTCTTCCAGTAGTGATTTTTGAGCTGTGATATGGTGAGTGGCCCCTGAGTCCAGTATCCAAAACCGCTTCTTCTATTGTAGCTGATTACACACAACCAGCCTGCATAGTTACAGTCCATGTCATCATCCAACTATCATACCTCCTGACTTGATGGTGTAGGCAGAAGCTTAATAAGTGTTCCATTGTTGAGCGTGATTCCAGTCCCTGCTATTCCAGAGTCTTGCTAGTTTGAGAAATGAGAATCTTTCTGTGACTGCACATTTGCTGCCATTCTTCCTCCCCCTCTGTAGTTCTTCCTCCTCTGTATCCTCTTCCTCCTCTTCCTGCCCTAAAGAAGGTATTTTGATTTGTTTGTTGTTCCTTTCTTTTCCTTTTTCATTTGTTGCTTGTTGAAACATGATGGAATACCCCACAAACAGTCCAACACTTGTCTTACAGTCCAATTTTTCCCACAAGCTGGTGCACTGAGGTGGACTAGAAGAGGATCCAGACTTGCTGTACATTGCTAGTCCTTCTTGTTCATCTTTTGGACTGGCCAAACACTTCTCTTTGTGATCTCTCTTGAGATATGATTCTGCATGCTTCCACTCACATCCGGCAATACTGATTGCATCAATATATGTGTCCTGATGGCTGAATTAATCTCATCAACCCATTCAGAAATTGAAACAATTTCATTTCTTCCTGCTGCTGCTGTCTAACTTCACAATATGCTGCAACTTCCTTGATCCATCACTGAAATTGCTGGGTATGTGGTGAGATTTTCCAATCTCTGCCACAAATCTGCAGTTGAGGTGTAGTAATCATTGACCTGCCTACCCTCTGCTTTGTTTCAAATATTGTTTTGCATATTTGATACTTCTTGCTCCATGAGCAACTGTGAACCTTTGTTCTATGTTGTCCACATATCCTTTGCAGTACCCATAAACATAATGGACTGCTTGATGTTATTCATTAACATTTGAAAAATCCATGAGATCACCATGCTATTGCATGTATCCCAAGCTTCCTGCTTCACTGAGTCACTCTTATCTCTTTCACACTTCCAGTCACAAAACCTAACTTCTTTTTGAACTTAATGCAATCTCCATAGATCTCTTCCATCCTCTATAGTTGCACTTCCTTGCAACTTTATCCCTACAATGCGTACTGCTTTCCATCAGAAGGATGTAAATAAAGTGGGCTTGATGAATCTATAGTGGTTGCAGTCATTCTCATATATTTTCATACACCAGCACTCTCAACGATAAAGCATTCTTCAACTTAAACACATACATGTATTACTACCTAGAATCCACAAGAAACACAGCCAGCAATTTGGTTGACAAAGTAGACAGAAATTTCAAAGAGATGAACTTACTAACAAGATTGCGTGCGATGATGGTACCTGGCTCTGATACGATGAGAGATCACGAATCGATGTCCAAGCAATGAGAAAGAATTTATGCAAGAATTAATCGCAGCAAAATAAAGCTAGAGTATGTTGTTGATTTTGCATTCAGAGATGATCTCATTTTCATCATTCATTGTGTTGTGGTTTTTTGAGTATTGCGGGGCTGAGAGCAAGCCTCTACTTCCCTTGTTATACAACCACAATCATCTAGGGAGTTCACCCAAACTACCCCTAACAGTTGGCAGGCCCAAGAAGATGACTAGGATAATACATAAAAGGACCATAAAAATAGTAAAGAAAAGAACTGTAAGAAAAATTTATGCTACAAGATAGATTAGTGCGTGAGTGGATCTGCGGTGCCTTAATGAAGTTGCAGTGCGGCCGTGGTTGATGATGTTGGAGGGTGAGGGAAAGTGTTGGGAATTCTCTCTTT
>SNQN01000736.1:42011-55405 GCA_008642245.1 Bassia scoparia
GGTTGGCGAAGTACAGCACTGCTCATCGAGTTTTGCCCCGCATCAAGCGGTCCTCTACAGTTTATTGCAGTTCCATTAATTTTTAAAAGATAACCAACAAACAAGTTTCCCCATTTTAACCTAAATGCAAAGTTTGGCGGGTTGTTTAATGAATACCTATGTAAATATGCTAGTTTGTTGTGAGTGTGTTTAATTGTATCGGAGGTTAATGGCGTTTCCATAGTTGTTTATTAGGTGATGAGAACAGAAATGGGTTGTTTATAGATATTATGGGTTGTGCAGAAAGCTGTAAGATGTGGGGAATAAAAGTTATGGTTAAGGTTGTTTGTTTTAATTGAAGTTGTTATTAGTTAATATAATGCAATTTTACATAGAAGTCAAATATTATCAGAGTAAAGGTTTATAGAATAGACCTTGGTATATACACGATGTGAAGAGATGTAGGCTTGTTGGAATTTGTTAGCAACTTAGAAATTAGATCTAATGAAGGTAAGTGTGTTGTTTGACGTGGTACCACTGCTAATGTTACCCAGTGTTGTTTCCCTGTGAGCTGTATTGAGAGCAGTTTCACTATGTATGCAGAAAAGAGGAGTAATAGACTGATTCATGCGGTACAATGATGACGCGGAGGACGAACGAATGGGGAGGAGAGGATGAGGTTTAGGCTTCCGTCCGCGCCAGCTCAGCCTGGCATATCCAACCACTACTGGGTCCTTTGTTAATCCTTCCTGCGTTGTTGAACTTTGCATATTATTGCTATGTGATGTATGCTAACTAATTATCTCTTTACAGTTATGATACTTGAATGGTGGTTGATGCGCACTGTATGGATGAGACACATTAACAATTTGTGCACATTCCTTTACTGAGATTAATTAATGATGCCAAAAGGGGAAAAAAGTGTCAAAGTTCAAAAAGCCAAGAATCTAGTTTAGTTAGTTTAGTTAAGTTCAGTGTTTCTTAGGAACCAGTTAGAATAGCTAAATTGTTCATTGAGTCTTTTCTTTTTAGGAAACCAGCTAGAATAGCTAACTTTCATTGAGTCTTTTTCTTTTTAGGAACCAGTTAGAATAGCTAACTTGTTCATCGAGTCTTGAGTCGCTGGTTGTGCTCAATTTCTTTTGAGTACAAATTGAAGGTTTTACTGTGTTCTAAACTGTGTTTGGTTGGCAGGACTTCGATTTATTTGTCATCATCAAAAAAGGGGAATTTGTTGAGCCCCTAAGTTTTGAATGATGACAAACCATACAGGAAACAGGATGCTTTAAATATGAGTATAGTTTGTTGGGACCAGTTGTTTTTGGATACTTGTTTCCTAAGACAAGTTAATATTTATTGTGAATACTTTGAAACTAACTTGTTTGTTACTGGAACAGCTGATTACATGAAAAGCTCTTTCACTGGCACACAACCAGTACGAGCTGTTTCCTTGACTGTTATGCTGGAAAACAGTATGTATCTTTTTATGCATGTAAACCTGTTATATGTGTCAGTAATAGATGATTCCAAGACTTGAAGTGTGAAGCCTTCGAAAATTCGGAAGAAAGAAGTTGTGCTCAATTGAAGTAGTTGTAGGAAGATTCAAGTTCTTAAGATTACATGAAGATTAGAAGATTGCTCCTAAAGTTTAATTTAGGAATTCTGTATATGCTCTGTAGTGTGAGAATGAATAGTAATAATCTAAGGTGCTTTAAGTGTTCTGAGTATGATATGAATTCTAGTACAAAGCTTGGAACAGAATCATAACACACTCATTTAAGGAACCAAGCTGGGGAACCAGTTGTGTTCCTGAATGGAATTTTGGCCTGCGTTTTGAAAAAGGATTTTTCTAAAATATTTAAAAGATTATTGAAAAGTATTTGCAGCTGGAAATATAGATGAATATGTGTATATTGCCTTAAACCTTGGAGTATATATCTTTTTCGATTAATTCCTGGGATAAAATCGACAAGATAAATACTTTCCATAAATCTAATCTTGCCTTTTTTGACACAAGTATAGATTTATGGAAATTAGGGTTTTAATCAATATACATATAAATACCCATCTATGTTTCTCAAATCCATACACTCTCACGGATTAAAAAGAGTTTAGAATTATTTGAGAGAAAAACACAAAGCGCAAAGATCATTACTTTGAGTCACACAAGAGCATTAGACGAAGCTTAATCAGTCTCTTACTTAGCTTTAAAGAAGTCATTCATAGAGAGAAAATTGCTATTGTAAAGGCATTCAACAGAGGGGTTGAAGACCTGGTGAGTGTTTGTGAGTTCAAACACAAGTTGGACTTACGAGTGTGAGTCGAGTGCACATTCAGAGTTGAGTGTGGGTGTGCTGGTTTCCCGGATAGTAGGAAACAGTAGAGTGAGCGAGTTCTTTGTTTTTCGGAGTAGATAATAAAAAGAACTTAGGATATGAGGGGACGTAGCCCAGAGTTGGTGTGAACCTCGTAAATACTGTGTCTTTTTATTGCTTTACTTATATTACCGTTGCGTATAGAACCAGCCCAACTGGTCCTCATAGTAAGTCCGAAAGCAAAGAAGAAAAATGTGTATCATTAACTATACTCAATAAATCACCCCCCCCCCCCCCCTCTTGAGTATCACATAACCTTCACTACCAAACGGAGCCTAAAAATGAATAAATTCACCCTAAAGTAGTAAAGTTGACAGTTTTTCTACAACGCTAATCTGAAGAAATATACTTCGTGGTTTTGATGATGATATAGGTTAGTGCAGAGGAAGTATAAGGCAAACGTGGCGTTTGGCTAAAGTAGCCCAAATACACAATAAAAAATTACTAAACTGAATAAAAATAAAGGAAAATGGGAATTGATGAAAATAAATAATCAAAAGCATGAATTAAGTCGGTGCAAATTCTATCAAGTCCTACATGATATAAATTAAGTCCAAGTACAGTGTAGATGAAGACCTGACTTGATCCTACGTCCAAATAAATAATCAAAAGCATGAATCGAATTGATGCAAATTCTATCAGGTCCTACATACCCTTAGTTGTTATTTATATACAAAAATGCCCCAAAAGTTAGACTTCATATCCCAATGCAGCGTGTGATTTATCACACCTCGGTTAGTGCACAGGAATGTAATGTAAGTCACATGCAAGACTTGCACATTTTTGGCTATCATCTTTAATCAACTTTCTCTCTTTTGTTGATTCATGCTTGTATATTATTAGCTTTAATTTGTTGTCGTACAGTTTAGTACTCTATCTTAAGCTACGCATTTTTTAGCTTATAGTGATTTTGACCTTAGCTTAGACTTGTATATATAGGAATAGATAAATCAATTAAAAAATCTCAACTTTTGGTGTTTTGAAATAATAATTCCACATTAACTCCTTAACTAATTGACTCACAAATCCGATTTTTATATCTCATATTCCCATCTCTTGAAATGGGTCTTTATATGGTAATATAGGTTGTTAAATGATTTTACATGTTAACCCACCACAAGTACAATATTACCACCGCATCCCCACCCTACCCAAGCTAGCCCACGAACTACGAACCCAACCACCACAACCCACCGCCTAACTACCTTACCACGACCCACCCATCCTCATCCCACCTCCCCATGTTATCACCACGAAGCCATACGTCACCAAACGGCCCAAATAATGCAACCTCAAACGAACCACGACCCATCACATGGAACCTCAAACTAACGGCCCTAAGCTGATCTTGTAAACTACTCAAAAGTAGAAAAGGGAGGAAATGTCTTATCCTATATATTATTTAGAAAAAAAAAAAAATCCAAGACTTGCATAATAATTATAGAAATTTGAAGCCAGGATTGACTAATAGGGAATATTATTTAACAAAATTCTAGAAAACAAGTTATTATATTACATTGCAAATATATAATCCCAGGGTCCATTATGCCATGCCATTATATATTTACATGCGAAGAAATGTCTTCAAAAGTATAGCTGTACCTTACTACCCTATTACACAAAAAAACGAAATCAAGTGACAAAACAGAAACAACAATCAAACTAAAGTTCAAATTTAGAAACACTAGAGGCAATCGAATCAACCCTAAGGACAATATACGTACATGCTATACTGCAAACTATTGATTTTTTACCGTAATAAAAACCTAAAAAGTAAACACAAGATAGGACGGCAAACAAGCAGAATTAAAGAACTAAACAAGGATCTTGTACAAAACGTTGGTCGATGTCACGGTTGTTGTTCCTGTTGAACTGCGTTCTGAACGATCCCAAACTGTTGTCGATCACTCAATCGTCTGGCAATAGCGACCTCCAGGTTTCGTGTTCGCTGGATTTCTACTTGAATTCGCAGCAAGTCTTGATTTAGTTCTCCACTCTGGGGCAAGATGTCAGTTGAGCCAGGAGGTTGTTGTAAGGGCAGTTATGGTTGTTGGGCCGGGTAAGGTTGAGGTTGCAGTGGCGGCCGTGGTTGATGATGTTGGAGGGGTGGCAGTGGTTGGGAATGGGGTTGTTGGGCCGGGTAAGGTTGAGGTTTGATGAGATCTACGAATCGATGTCAAGCAATGAGAAAGATTTAATGCAGATTAATGAGCAAAATAAAGCTAGAGTATCAGTTGATTTTCATTCAGAGAATGATCTATTTTCATCTCATTTGTGTGTGTTTTTTGATATGCGCTGAAGCAGCCTTACATTCCCTTTTATACACACAATCATTCTAGGGATTTCCACCCAACTCCCTGACAGCACCCAAAATATAAGATAAATAACATTAAAAGGACATAAAATAAAGGTAAAAGACTGTAAAAAATTTATGGGCTACAAGAATAATTATGCTTGATTGATCTGCTGCCTTAAATCCCCCCAAGCTGGGAGGTGAGGAGAAGGAGTGAAACTTCAGCTTGTTGTAGAAGTCTGTGAGTGTTGATTCAAAACAGTGCTATCTACGTGAGAACAATCAGCAACCTGCTGGGAAGAGGAGTGTCAAGGTGTAACTAGGCCTTGTTGGCAGCATTGAAACAATGCTTGATCAATTCGACATAGTTTGGCATAGCTTGACAGGATTAGCTTGCAATGCAATGGGGCTGCCTATTGTCAATACGACAGTGGGAATCAGAATCTTTAATGCTTAGATATTCTTGAAGAGCTGTTTGAGCCCACAGGACTTCACAGTTATAGCAGTGGCATGGTCTATATTCTGCCTCACACTGCTTCGAGTAACAACCGTTTGCTTCTCTATTTGAGGAGACGAGGGATTGCAGCAAAAAAACAATAACTGAGGTGGATCTTCTAGTATAAGGACAACCTGCGCCAATTCGCTATCACAATAACGGTGAGTAGCAGCACTAGAATAGCCTAGTAGAATGCCTTGATCTTTGTGCTGCTGCAAATATCTTTCAATACCCTCTTGGCTGCCTGCATGTGGCAGTAGTGGTGTATGCGATGAACTGACTTTAAGACTATATGAACAGAGAAAAGCCAGAATTCTGGGACGAGTAATAGTGAGGTAAATCAAATTCCAACCAGTTTTGATTACTCCTAGGCATCAGGAAGTGCATCTACCGTTGATCCGCAGTAAGCTTGGTTGAGAGTCAAGGGATATTTGAGGTTTCTACACTTTGAGAAGGGCCATATCTACCATCTGCATAGCAACATATGTCTTTGGCTCAAAAAATATCCCTCGAGAAGTTGATCCACTTCAATCCCAAGAAAGATCTCAGGGTGCCCATCCTTTCATATGGAAATTCCTAGACAACTAAGTTTGACTGCCTTGATTTCTCAAGTTGTGTGCCGAAATTAATTATGTCACAACATATATCAACATAGTGATACTCTCATTCCTCTGCATAGTGAACAAGGAGTAATCACATTTGGATTAGTGAACCCTCTTCACAAAGCTTTCAGTAAGTTTTCTATACCATTTCCTGGTGCTGCTTAAGGCCATACAGTGACTTTTCAAACCTGCAAACCTTCTCAGTTCTGTGAATTCTCACCCCTGCAGTATTGATCTCCAATCCTGCTGCCTTGACCATAGTAGCCAACTGGAAGTTTCATAAAAGACTGTTCCTGCTTGCCAAATCACCATGCAAGAAGGCATTCTTGAACATCCATTTGATGAATATGCAATTTTTAATAGAAGCAACAGCAACAAGTGACCTGGAAGAGTGGTGCATTTTTGCTACTGGAGCAAAGGTTTCTCCATGTCTTCACCAAATTCTCGTCGTACCTGAGTACGCCAGTCTTGCTTTGTATTTGTCCAGTCCATTTGACTTACATTTAGTTCTTAATCCATTTTACACCAATAGACCTTCCTTCCTTTGGATAGGTCATACAATGTCCCCATGTTTCATTATCCTCAAGGATTCAACCTCTTCATTCATAGCTCTACCCATTTTCTAGTGTTGACTGCTTCTCTAAAAACAGTTGGATCTGAATTTGACTCACAATGTGCGTAAGAAGACTACTTAAAGGGTCCTTGCTTCAGTAAAATACACTAGCAGCTTTAAGGTTATTAGCTTTTCTGTGATTGATAATCTATCTAACCACCTGGGAGGTTTGTGTATCTAGTAGACTGCCTCAATGGTTGGCATTGTTTCAGGGCTCTGATCATTTCTCAGCCTTCACCTTCTGAATCTCATTCCTCAAGATTTGTCAGTGTCTACTGTTCCTCATTCTCACAAATGCCATCCTATTAGTATCCACAAATCTGCTTTGTTTAATTCATGACTAAAAATACATCATCTCTCTTTCTTGTCTCATCATTGGATTGAGATTTTTAGAGGATAAGATTACCTCATAAACTTCAATCCCTACTTTACAAAGACTGTGTTGTCATTTAAATTTAACAGTTGTATCCCCTTTTATTCATTGGATATCCAATGAATATGCATGGACACCCCCTTTCTTTAAACTTATCAGTTGATCTAGCAGGTTGTAAACATGACAAAGGACATCCAAGGTTTCAACATATGATAGTTTGGTTTTTTATTAAACATTGATTCATAAGGATCTTATCAATGAATGTCCTTTGTTGGTGCTCTGTTTGTAATGTAACTGCTGCAAAGGAGACAGTCAGACCCCCACATTCTCCATGCTAGTTCCCTGCTTGCATCCTCAAGCTCTGCATCTCTAATACAGATTCCTCGTGCCCTTCTATCAACTCTGGAAATTCTGTGAGGTCTATCACACATGTGTCTGTGATGTTTATCCCTTATCAGCATACCAAACTTTTGCATTTATCATCTGAAACTCATAGAGCCATTGTCACTCCTATTATCCGAACGTTTCTTTCCAAATTGTTTTCGTGCCTGGTTCACCAAGTTCTTTAATAGCATCAAATGCCTGAGATATTGTGCTTTAAAAGATGTACCCACACAAGTCGTTGAACAATCATCAACAATGTAATGAAATATCTGTGGATATGCTTCTTGTTGGAATCTGTATGGTCCCCCAAATTCTATGTGTACAAGCTCAAAACACTGTTCTTTCTTGGATCTCACTAGCCACAAATGGCAGTTTGGGCATTTTGCCTGTGGACAAATGAAGACAGTGTGCTTCTTCATTCCTTGGATCTCCTTTTTATTTCTCAATATTTGCATCTTGTGTGGTATATGCCATCTTGATTCAGAGCACTGTTTTTGAAGGTTTCAAATTTTGCGGTTGATAGTATCTGGCAGATATGTCTGCTATTGAGCTTTCTGAAGTAAATTTGCTTTCCACTTTCATTTTGTCCTTAATTTCTTCGTCTTTGTTGTTCTTACAAGTCAGGAAGTACAAAACTCCTTGTGCTCCTACCTGCACACAATTTTCTTGCTCTTTTGATCACGGATTATCAACATTTTTCATCAAACTTCACCTCACATACTGCATCTTGAACCAACTTTTGAGACTGAAAGAAGGTTATGTTTGAAAGCAGTACAAAATAACATTTCAATTTAACTTCTTGCTCAGTTTCACACATCTTTGTGTGTCACTGTGATGTTTCACCATTTGGCAAATCTATTGGGCTTGTTTTACATCTCCTGTACTCTTCCAGTAGTGATTTTTAGCTGTGATAAATGTGAGTGCCCCTGAGTCAGTATCCAACCCGCTTCTTCTATTGTAGCTGATTACACACAACCACCCTGCATAGTTAACTAGTCCATGTCATCATCACTAATTCATACCTCCTGACATTTGATGTGTAGGCAGAGGCTTAATAAGTGTTCCAGTTTGTTGAGCGCTGATTCCAGTCCTTGCTATTCCCAGAGTCCTGCTAGTTTTGAGAAGATGAGGAATCTTTCTGTGACTGCACATTTGCTGCCATTTCTTCTCCCCTCGTAGTTCTTCCTCCTCTTATGTCCTCTTCCTCCTCTTGTCCTCTAAAAAAGGTTTTGATTTGTTTGTTGTTCCTTTCTTTTCCTTTTTCATTTTGTTGCTTGTTGAACCCATGCATGGATAACCCACAACAGTCTCAACACTTGTCCTCAAGTCCAATTTTCCCACAAGCTGATGGGCACTGAGGTGACTAGAAGAGGATCCAGACTTGCGTGTACATTGCTAGTCCCTTCTTGTTTCATCTTTTGGACTGTGCCAAACACTTCTCTTTGTGATCTCTCTTGAGAGATAATGATTCTGCTCGATGCTTCCCTCACACTCCGCAATACTGATTGCATCAATATATGTGTCCTGATGGCTGATATTAGACTCATCAACCCATTCAGAAATTGAAACAATTCCATTCTCTCCTGCTGCTGCTGTCTTAAACTTCACAAACTGCTGCAACTTCCTGATCCATCACGAAATTGCTGGGTAGATGATGAGTTTCCAATCCCTGCCCACAACATCTGCAGTGAGTGTAGCTTAATCATTGACCTGCCTACCCTCGCTTTGTTTCCAAATATTGTTTGCATATTGATACTTTCTGCTCCAGAGCAACTGTGAACCTTTGTTCTATGTTTGTACCGACGATATCCTTGCAGTAGCCCATTAAAATAATGGACTAGCTTGATGTATCATTAACATTTGAAAAATCCATGAGATCATCCATGCTTTTGCATGTATCCCAAGCTTCCTGCTCACTGCAGTCTTTATCCTCTTTGCCACACTCCAGTCACAAAACCTAACTTTCTTTTGAACTTAATGCAAATCTCCATAGACTCTTCCATCCTCTATAGTGCTACTCCTTGCACTTGATCACTACAATGCTACTGCTTCCATCAGAAGGATGTAAATAAAGTGGGCTTGATTGAATCTATAGTGGTTGCAGTCATTCTCATATTTCATTAACACCAGCACTTCTCAACCAGGTGATAACAGCATTCATTCAACTTAAACACATACATATGTATAACTACCCCTAGACACAAGAATACACAGGCCAGCAATTTGGTTGACAAAGTAGACAGAAATTCAAAGAGATGAACTACTAACAAGATTGCGTGGCATGATGGTACTGCTTGATGACATGAAGAGGATCACGAATCAGATTCAAGCAAGAGAAAGATTATGCAAGAATTAATCGCTAGCAAAATAAAGCTAGAGTATGTGTTGATTTTTCATCAGAGATGATTCATTTCATATATTTGATGTTTGTGTGTTTTTGATATTTGCGGGCTGAAGCAAGCCTTACTCTTCCTTTGTATACACCACAATCAGTTCTAGGGATCACCCAACTACCTAACAGTTGGCAGGCCCAAATACTTAGGAAAACACGATTAAAAAGGACATTAAAATAAAAGGAAAGACTTGTAAAAATATTATGGGCTACAAATATTATGCTTGATTGATCTGCTGCGCGTTAATAAAGGTTTGAAGTGGCGCCGTGGTGGATGATGTTTGGAGGCGGTGGGCAGTGGTTTGGGAATGGGGTTGTTGCGGGGGCCTAGTAGGGTCGGGAATGGGAATGGTTCCGGCGGAGCAGTAGTGAGGAATGTAGTGGTTGTGATGTTGGAAGGTGTGTAGTGTTGGGAATATGGTGGTCGTTGATGTGGAAGGTGTAGTGGTTGGAATGTGGGTGGTGTATGAAAAGTGGCGGTTGTTTGATATTGGAAGGGTGGAAGTGCGGAAATGTTTGATTCTTGATGTCTCCGGAGGGTGGAAGTGCGTTGGAAACCTGGGTTGTTTCGTGTTGGAGTGGTAGTGAGGAAGAAGAGTTAGGAAGAACAAGATCTTGAATGGTTCGTTATTGGAGCTTGAACCCGATCCATGCGTCGCCTCATTTGCTAATGGCGACTCTGTGGAGGGGAGGCTGTCGTCGGTGCGTGGAATTGCGCGTTGTTTGTCTGGCGTTGCCGTTGCTGGGGACGGAAGCTAGTTGAGGTTGCAGTGTGTGTTGTGTGTTGGGGTTGTGTGATTGGAGAAGGGGGTTTGGTGTTGCAGCCGGAGGTTGTGGGTGTTTGGGACGGTCAGGTGGAGTCTTGTAGCGCGTGTGTGGCAGGGTTCGGAGTGTAGTGGTTGACCAGCCTGTGAAGTAACTCTGCTACCGTAAAGGAAACATCATTCTTCCATGATTATTGATTGATGAAAGTGACTTGATTCAGGAGATGATTCACTGAACGAGGAGAGAGAGATTACGTTTTCTCTTGGTTTCTTTTCGAGGGTTGTGTTGTAATGAGTCTGATTGAAAACTTAAACTTATGGACCCTTTTTATATCGTGTTAAAGCTAATGAGATAAATGCTGTTCGGTTGAATAATGTCAATTATCAACAAATTTCTTTTTGTTTTATCCAAAGAATTTGTACTCCTTTTACTATTAATTTTTTGTTTTATTTACACACCAACTTACCATAATCCGCATTTGTTGCATTGTTGTTAACAATAAAAACTCAAGAATTTTTTTTGTACTCCTAAGGTTACGACCTTAATTAATAACCCAATTTATTACTTCTCTGAGTTTTCGAGTACCTCAACGTACCCCTCAGGTCGATGCAAGGTAATAGCTAGAACACCTTACTCTAAGTACTAACGACCGTTAGTGACCGTTAATGATTCCATCAATTTTAACCTTAATACACTAGTAGAAAAAAAAATCAAAAATGGGGCTCTTTAGGGGGTCAAAAGCTGGGTTTTAACCTAGCTATGCTTGTGTAAGCTGCAGCTTTTGACTTCACCAAAAGCTGGGGTTTTAGCTAAAACCCAGCTTTTGGACGTGGTATACAAAAGCTGGGGTTTTCGGTAAAAACCCCGCTTACTACTATATATATATATATAAAATATTCCATGTTTGTCTCTCATTATACAAATGAGTGACAAAACTAGGCTAAATTTGTTTTGTATATTTCATCTAAAATGAAACTAAGTACGGATATACATATTAAAGTATCAATTTCGTTAAAATTGGGAATAAAAATAACAAATAAATTAGTAATAAATACACTTATTAAAAAAAACTGTAATATATTGGATGAGGTAAATGAATATAGAGGTACATTAAAATTACGTAAGAAAATTTAATAATTAAACAAACCAAATAGAATCCATGAGAAACATTAGATCTTCCCATCTTCAAAATTCAAATCATCTTCTCATCTTGCCATCTTAGAAAAAAAATTTACAGTAAATGCAGGAATTATAAATTCTAGGTGCCACCACCAACAACATCATACTAACAACAAGTAACAAGCAAGAATCAGCAAAGGACATCGCAAAGCAAGTAATCAATATACTTTGCATTGAAAACTAAAGAATCTCAGTTCATCTCAATTAATGCAACTCTGCAAGGCAGTAAACCAATAAGGGTCACCTACTACTATATAACTTTTCTTTCGGTTGATTTTCTCCTGTGATGGAGGTAAACACTAGCACCGAAGCCATAATGATTTACAAAGACAATGTAAAAAGACAAGTTATATAACACGAAACATTTAATTGTAATCATTTAAATGCACCACAATGATCGATCAATTCCTTGAGACAAGATAAGCGAAAAACTATGAGCACGTACATACACACAGGCAGAAAACTTATATGCGGAAATTGGCGTGAAAGCGACAAAGAGAGTGATTCTGAATTTACTATGCCACAATCCCTCAACTAAAAGGAAAAGGAGGAAAAAAGAAAACAATAATCGAGCATTGATGTTTTAGGATGCATTTTCAAGCAAAAATCTCAATACACAGTGATGATCTCAGAATCCCGAGTCAAATTTCATGTAAATATAATCTTACTCTAAATTCTACCTGTTGCGCAAATGTTGCTGCCTCTATTGCTGCAGCAGCAAGGCTGCTTGATTGTGTGTGCACTGCGGACCCTGAACTAGGACCGAGTATGCTTTTTGCATATGCCACGCGTAAAATCTGGCCATTTTTCTCAAGATTTGTCCCATTTGTTGCTGCAAGAGCTTTAGTGGCATCCTCCACTTGTTCAACAAAGTACCACATATAATTTGTTAGAATTGGAAAGGAAGCATGTTCAGCAGCCTTACAATGATTGTACCATCCAATTTCGAGTCTTGGAAGGTTAAACATATAAAAACACCAATTACAGATAGAATAGCAAATAGACATCTGGCTAAAGTGCAACCATAAACACCATTTTTATGTCAGATTAGTTAAATTTGACAAAAACAATCTACAAAAGAAGCTGATAAATCTGATTCTAGAAAACAAAAATTAATTTTATGCAACTAGAATTTATGAACACATTAATATCAGGGGAAAAAAATTAAAACATAAAAAGCCTAATTAGCTACTCATAAATTATATTTTTGTTTTTCTTATTGAGATAATATATGCACCAATCAACAAGCTATACTATTAGATGCTTCTATTAGATATTGGACTAACAATTTCAAGAAATGACAGTATAAATCAATACTTCAATCTAACACAAAATACATACATGCGAGGGGGTTGGAATTGTTACCTGCAATGCGACTGA
This sequence comes from Bassia scoparia, assembly GCA_008642245.1. Taxonomy (NCBI): domain Eukaryota; kingdom Viridiplantae; phylum Streptophyta; class Magnoliopsida; order Caryophyllales; family Amaranthaceae; genus Bassia; species Bassia scoparia. The sequence goes on from SNQN01000736.1 coordinate 54,843, forward strand.
GGGTGCAATGGGCAAATGGTGACTTTGATGGCCTGCCAAATTCAAATAATTGGATTATTGTTTGAGATGCTAATGAAATCACACACTTTTCTTCATCTTTYAGAATCTCAATTTATTGTAGTTACCCAAAGTTATTTTTTTTATCGTCAATCTTTGAACATGAAGAAATTTCACAGTTCACACAATATAATCAAAAATCGACAAACCCCCAAGGTTTGAAAATCGAAAATCCACCAAGGAAAACCCAAAAAACGACAACCCCCCCCCCCCAAAAAAAAAAATAATTCGAAGGAAAAAAACTAGAAAACCCTAGAAAATTGATGATGAAAAATCAAAAATAAGAACTTACCAAAACTTCAAATAGATCTGAAAGAATAGAGTCGGTAGCAACGGCGGCGAAAATGAATGACCAAAAACCAGCGACGACGACGAAAATGAATGACCAAAAACCAACGACGGCGGAGAAAATCCTAAAACAAAAACGAAAATAAAGAAGAAAAAGAATAGAGGGAATGGTGAAAGAGTAGAGAAAGAAGAGAGAGAAGTGATGAGAGGCGTGAAGT
>SNQN01000736.1:60858-88947 GCA_008642245.1 Bassia scoparia
ACGGATTTCAGAAAATCCGTCCTTAAATGAGGGACGGATTTGAATTCCCTCTACCATTACACAACGTATAAGAAAAATCATAAATTTAGCTACGGATTCTAACATCTGTCCCTAATTTAGCTACGGATTCTAAAATTCGTCCCTAAATTTGTGACGGATTTTAGAATTCGTAGCTAAATTAGGGACGGATTTTAGAATCCGTAGCTAATTCTACCAGTACATATAAAAAAATTTCGTTGAATAAATTATACAAGTTGGTATTTGGAGTAGTTGGTTGGGGCATTGGTTGGTGACTTTGAGGTCGTGGGTTCGATTCCTCTCAAGAGCTAGACGAGATGCTATTAATAGTGGTGATGAAGGGGTTGTTAAGAAGTGATTAAGAGTAATCACTCCTTAATCAGTTTTTTTTTTAAATAGGGACGGAAATTCCAAATCCGTGCCTAAATTTAGGGACGGAAAAAAAGAATCCGTCCCTAAATTTAGGGACGGATTTGTAACTTTCGTCCCTAATTTAGGGACGGATTTCATATTTCCGTCGCTAAAGTGGTTTAGCGACGAAGGTTTTAGGGACGGACCGAATCCGTCCCTAAATCCGTCGCTAAATCACTTTAGCGACAGATTTTGCCTATTTAGGGACGGATTTTGTCCGTCCCTAAAACGAGTTTTTTTTTTGTAGTGATGTAGTGGTGGAATTCGTGGAGGAGAGAAGGAAAAAGTTTGTTAATGAGGTAGGAGGAAGAATGAAGGAGGGATAAGAAGTGGCGAAAATGAAGATTTAAAGGGTTAATGTTTAAATAATTAGTATTAAGGGTTAAAATGGATGAAAATCTAACGGATCACTAACGAACGTTAGTAGTAAGGACATTCTAGCTATTAACGCTGACCTGAGGGGTACATGAGGTCGAAAACGAGGAGTATATAGGTTATTAGGCCTAACTTTAGGGGTATATGGGGAAATTTCCTATAACTCAGTTTTTATTTATTTATTTATTTTTTGTTTGTGATGGCTTGGGCTAATCTATGGCATACTTACAAAAGTTACAACCGTTTATATATGCTACTGTTTAATAAGTTTACTAGCTAGTGGTCCACCTACAATAGCTAGTGGTATTATAAAAAAAAAAAATTCTAAGCTATACACATATGGTATAACAATTTCTAAATTGTACCTATATTTTTGAGACTTTCTCAATTATACCCCTGAACTACCAATTATTAATCAATTGTACCTTCACTCAACTTTTATGTTAACCTTAGTTAATTTTTACAACTAAAATAAAATAAAAAAAATAACAAAGATGTCAATTCTTTAAGAACTAATCACGCACACACCACCCAACCGTAACAACAATCCATTTAAAATTTAACTAAGGTTTGTTTTTTTAACTAGAGGAGGGTATAATAGATTAATGATGGGTAGTTCATAGGTATAATTGAGAAAGTCTCAAAAGCATAGGTATAACTTAGAAAATGTTATACCATATGTGTATAGCTTAGAATTTCTCTGAAAAAAATTACTCGTGAGCACACAAACTAAACTTTTTCATTAGTTCAATTTTGTTCCAAAATTTTAGCACGGTGTGGTTCAGGTTGATAGAAAGTATTATGTTACATCAAGTTTTATCGATGTCGTTACATTGTGTGTTTTATGACGACATTAGATCAACTTAACTCTTAATTAATCTATCTTGATATTTGTTTTGAATTATTGACTTTCATTAACCTATGGATTTTTTCTTTTCAACTAATGAGATTGGTTATAATTTTATGTCTACATCGTATAAGTTTTTATTCGATCTTATTTTATTACAACTACAAGGAATTTCAGCTTTTACAACAGAAATTTACCCACACATATGTTACTTGTTGGTAAAGTTAATAATACGAACAGATTACCAATATATTTTTACCAATAAATTATTTTACACCTTTTTCATTACAAATCTCTATTATATAAGGGAAGGGGGAGGAAGATGGTGTCCCTCCTCTTAAATGACCTTTGTAACCTTAATGAATTTTTGAATTNATTTCATTTATTATGTGACTTAATTAGTACAAAAGCTAAATCAATGAACATTAGTCTAGATTGAATTGAAAAACATATGGTATAATATTGAATTTCATGTTACATTTATTTACAAACTAATTACAATTCAGATAAATTGTATTGCTAATTAGTTATAAACATTTGAATTTAATACATTTTATATAATCACTTTTAATGAAATATTACAATTTTTATACGTCTAAGCACGCATCGCGTGCACATAAAAACTAGTAGGTTATTATGCAAACACTAAATCTGTTGGTAAAGCCCGTATCATTTAGAAAAATTTATTTCATCCATCTAAAAATGAATTTAAGATTTCATTTCCAGCTTTACACTCTCGAAAACAAAACAACTTCTTCTACATAAACTCCAGTGACTCGACATTTTCTTTCAAAAAAGTTTACTTAACTCAATTCACTCGACATTTCTAACTTTCAATTCTTGTTGTTATTTCTATGCTCATGCTCACACTCTTCCTGCTGCTCCTTGTAGGTACATACATTTGTCCCTAGCCCAAAACAACCAATGATAAGACACCCATTGCAACACACAAGTCAAATCTAGAGAGCTAGGACCCTGACAGGCCCTAAAAAGGCAGATTTCCTTGCACCGGACACCTCTTCCAGGTATTTAGTACCTTAAAAAATAAGTTTTAATTTTTAGATAATTTTAACTTATTTTTAAACATTTTTTTAAATTTTTTTTTGGTATTTTTCGGAATTTTTAAAAGTATTTCTGGCAATTTTCGGAATTTTCAACAATTTAATTAATTTTTCGATAATTAATTAAATTAGGAACACAATTCCATAATTCACAAAATTCACAAAATTTTAGCACATCATCCTATTTTTACAARGAATTTTACATATTTTTTCCATAATTTTTCGATTTATGGTTTGATATTTATGAATTTCTTAAGCAAAAACGCAAAACCGAGCAAAGCTGGCCATCTCGGGATGTAATTTTCTATGTAATTTGCATGTAATTTTGATTAACAAACGATTCGGCAATTCGAATTAAAAGCAACCTTAAGGCATAACTTTAAATTCCTCGCACAAGTGCTAGCATGCTTGTTTCACAACTATAATATGTTTTAACAAAGACCTGCAAATTTCGTGTTTCACGCCTAATAAGATAACTATGGACAACCGGCATTATTAGGCTCCTAGAATACGTAATTTACAACACATGCCACAACAAACTAGACACTATTTACATAATATTCTGTTAAACAACCCGCCTAGTAATATTGCATGCTTAGGGTTTAAAACGGAAAACTGTTAGTTGTTGTCTTTTTCTGACATGATCGCATAATGAGCTAGAGGACTAGATGTGGCGGGGGGAGGGGGGGGGTACGTCACTTACCTTCAGCTTACTTGTCCCTAATCCATACCTTGGTGGCTACCAGAATGGAGGGCTGATGCTTGTTATGATTATAGGCAAGGCTTATAAACGGGTTTCACGCTTTGAAAGTAGTGCGGTGGACTTTCCTCTATCATTCTAAGGTATTAACACACACTGCGGGCATTATACAATTATGCAAAAGTAATAATTCCCATTCTAGCAAAACAACCGAACCGACTTAATTGTACCCCCCGGAGCAGAGGGACCAGACCCGGTCCGACTTACGGTGACAGTTTTCTGCAACTTCACTGGGGATTTCACTAAGTTTTATCGTTAGTGATGTGTGGGCAATACTCTATTGTTATGCGATTTCAGCTTCCTAAGACGGCATTGTGTTTTTAGGCATTCCTACATGTGGAACATAGGTCGTTGGCACTGAGTTTTCGTTTTCTGTAATCATGTCTTCATATAATTGTGTTCTACTGTTGAGCCAGAGCCGAGGGGGGCTCGCTTGAGATTGGCGCTAGCGCCCACCTATGTCAACCAACTCTTACTTGATTTCTATCCCCACCATGACGCGCGGCTGCAGTTGCCACTACAAAGTCGTAATGGTTTTGGCCTTCCTATTGATCATCATAGTGGGCTAGGATGCGTTAAGGAGGGATCGTTTCTGGCTGTATGGGACCCTTCTTGGAACCCGTTTACTGATTATTGGCATCACTACACAAGTACAATATAGAGGCAACCATAATTGCTTAATATATAATTGATTGCCTCGTAATGGTCTTAGAAACATTTTTTGGTTGCCTCTAATTCCTCTGTCGCTATTGTGGGTTTTGCTCTAATACCACCTTTTAGAGGAAACAAGGCATTGTTGTCACTAAAATCACTTACATTTGAGGCAAACCATGAGTTTGTCGCTAATTCAAGTTGCCCTAATGCCACCTTTTTAGAGGCAGACAAATAAATATTATGGAAAGCACTTATGTTTAGAGGCAACCATTGTGTTTACTAATTATAGGTTGCCCCTATTGCCATCTTTTAGAGGCGGAAAAAAAACATATTTCAAATAAAAGGAACATATTATGTAGTGGCAACCATTAATCCGTTGCTAATTAGTAGTTGGCCTCTTAATTCACCTTTTTTAGGCACTCCAATAGGTTGACCTTGCCACAAATTAGGGCAACGAGAGATTAATATTTAGTAGTGGCAAAATAAATTTAGGAGTATTTTGATTAAAATTTCTCAGGTATTTTTATATATTATCGAGAAAGAAATCCTTTACAAAAACAAAATTATAGCCAGACATGCCAACTATACATTCCTAACGAGAAACATACATATACAATAAAAATCAAATTGCATTTCTTTATTTGACTTTATTCCTACACCAGGAAAGCAGCAACAGAATAGGGTGCAACCGCAAACAAGGCAACAATAGTAACCATGTAGCCTCGGGGAGTGTGCTGGGAACCGCCGCAGCAGTGAAACTTAGACATGTCACATCGTGGCCAGCAGCTATTTGGCTACTATGCAGTGCATTGCAAATGTGTGTATGTGCCGGCTCTGCACAAATGTAAGAACTAGGCAGGCACCAGACGCATGCAACTTATAGACTTCGAATAACGAGGCCTTGGAAAGCTAAGCTTTTGCTTGATTTAGTACTCCAAGCTTATTCTGACATTTTTGTGGAGCATCTCCAATCTCACTTTTCACCATTCATTCATTGATGTACCTTGTAATATATAAGTCAAAATATTGCAAATTTGAGAATATAATCAATTTTATAATCAACTCAAATTCTATATAGTGAGAGGACAAACGCAAAGCTGAGCTAGTATGTTTACTTTGGTGGTCGTACTAATCAGCCGATTAGCACCACCACAACACAGTACAACAACAAATATAGTATGGCAAAGGTATATACACAAACCAAGTAACCACAATCCAATTTTGGGGTTTATTTTTCCCCAAAAAATATTCCCGATTCCCTCCATTCTAAGTAACGTGAATACCATACACATCACTTTTTTCACACTAATCCTACCTTGTGGCCTTTCCGAAATTATATAATTCTTTTTCCAATTCAGTTTCAATCTGGAAACGAAGAAATTAAGCTACCACAATGTACTATTTTATGTTAATTATGCATGTACATACTGTGAATAATTACTAAGACAACACAAAAATAAACGCTAGAGAAATTGAAATATAGTTGGAGGATGTATAACAATAACCTGAAAAGTTTCATTTTCAATCTCAAGAGGACTTGAGCCGTCCGATTATCGAGCTTTTACATTTTCAGCTGAGCCGTTTACTCAATCTGTTTATTTATCAAAATATAAAATGAAATTAGTTTACATAAAGTGCCTGAGAATTAATCCTACTATAATGGAATATTATCGATTGAAGTTTAAAAATTAAAAATTTATTGAAGTAGTAATATTCACTAATACTAAATAGGGATCCAATAATCCTAGTGTGCCACCATTGCCAAACAGCCATCTCCTCACTCACTGAACATCTGTACAGAAAATAGTTTTTCACATTCCTATTATAAACAAATAATGAATCTCGGCAAAAGTAAAATTTTCTCCCGTAGAACTATACTCAGGCGAACTGCACATTCTTTATCATCTGCTACTGACAGCACCTGTTAAAGACATCTAATTGACCTTAAGACAGTTGTTTGGCAGAAGTGAGGACAACTTGAGATAAATTTTCTAGTTGTAAATAAATTTTTTCTAACAAAATACAATAGCCACAAGTATAACCCGAAATATACGTATGCCCTTAACAGCTCTCCAGACAAATAGTTAGTAATCAAAAAATTCCATGATAGTTACATTGTGCTAAGGTTATTTAACTATTTAATCCCCAAAGATACTACTACTCAAATGCGTTTCAAACAATAAGTATGAACTCCAAGAAAATCTTAACAAATACTGAAAACAATTGAGATTGAGTGTGATCCTTGTAACTATTTACCTAACTATCACTTAGTTCAGAATTAGAGTAATTTTCAAAAAGCGGAAGCTTTACAAAACTTAACTTGAAATTGGTTATGCTTTTCAAGTTTCAGGGGGATTAGAGGTTGTGTTTATTTCATTGATTTATAGATATCTTTCTATTTCCAATTACGATAATTCATATCTTTTAGTAGGAAGTGGACATTATCACATTGAAAGCTTTTATTTTTGCGCGTAGGAGGGGGAATAGTACTAGCTTAGAAATTCGGAGTTTAATCATATATGCCCTAAATATTCTTTTCAAGCTAATCTGTCTTCATAGCTTAAATTAATCTTTTAATTTATCATGCAAGATCTTAAATTTTACTGATAAATTTCATTCATATTGACGTAAACTGTTCTTCTTCTGTTTAAGGATTTTTAAGATATAACTAGTTCTATCATGGAGGATCATCTAGCAACTCGAAAAAGCGTGTTCTGTATTATTTTTTTCTTAATATGACCTTGCCTGATAATGTTTTTAGTCATTTAGGCATCTGGCATGACCTTATCAAAACACATACAGCTCATCTGATGATTTTCTTTGTATCAATCAGATTTTACCTCATGCTTAATCTCATATAAATCCCCCATCCACAGGCATAATTAACAGGATATCTTCATATTTGAGAAGCAAATATACAGGCATATATAGCTGAAAGATCCCAGGAAAGAAATAGAAGCATATCATGATACGATTAGAAATAATTTAACGAGAAAAAAAATTGTGGGAAAGCTTGTGAAATAGTTCTTGAAATGAAAAATAAAAAGAGAGAGGAAGACGGAAGGAGCACAATTACTGATAATTAATTTCAAATTGACTTAGTAAGACACTAGTGCTTACCACTGAAGGAAACAAAGATGATCCCAATGTAGCTGCAGTTCATTTTCACCGGTTGCCTAATAGAATGTGCAAAGGAATAATTTGGTGGTGCAGAAACTGCATACTTAAGAAAGGATAACTGCACCTAGAGAAACAGTCCTGCTTTTATTATACATGTTTATACTTGATAGCAAATTAAAATACGTTAGCAACAAATAACTAATTCTAATATTCCTCAAAGAACATGGATACATTGACAGAAACATGCTGTAAATGGTCATAAAAAATTGAAAGGAATTCTCTCTTGATTGTTGAAAACTTATGCATTCCAGATTTCTCCTAACTCCAACCACATTTGGTTTCAAGTGCCTGATATTTTAAAAACTTAGACCACTTATGCAAAACGAAAGAATTAAACATGACTGTAAACCAATATAGAAGACTTTGGGAGATAGAGTGATCCTTAAAATGGCCTCGCGATCTGCATTTAAAGGACCCGCTTTCGTAAAGAGGTATCTGAAACCAAAAAAAACCCATTAAAAACCATAACAGCCCCACACAAAGTTGCGAAACAACATCTGAAGCACCAAACAACAACAAAACACCATTGAACTGAACAAAAGAAGGAAACCAAATTAAAAGAGGAAGAATCAAACCTGGGGCAAGTGCATCGTTGCAAGGACATTTGCCCTTAATTTGGCCAGTCATAATTGACATCGGAGCTCGATTAGCGTTATATATGCTGAACACAAATTCGAATTAATTTTAGGGTTTCGATTAAAAAAAAGGAATTAAGCTACATTAAACCTACAATAAAGAAGTAATCATCTTATTTGTAAATATCGTTATATTAGAAATTTCAGATAAAGTTGCATCAGTGCAGTAAAGCAATTTGTAGAAATCTGGAAGAAAAATGAAGCCTATCCATTATTCTAACTAGTAAGATAACTCTATACTATTTGTAAAATTTCAGATAAATACAAGATTTACTCATGTAGTAGAACTTATTCAACACTTTACAATGGCCTTTAACAACATAGAGGGACCAATCATATCACCCGTTCAAAATAGTCGTAGATTTTTAACTGTAGGATTACAAGTTCATTCTTTAAACCAAATTAGAAAAAAAGAAGGCAACTTAGCCTACATATTCTCAAGTCTCATGATATTTCATTTCTATTATAATATCAAGGAGAAGCAATAGGTAGTGCCAAATTTCATTCCGGACTTTCATCATTTACACCTTGCATGCACTACAATTTATATCCCCAAAACACCTTTATTTAACCCGAAAACTACCCAATTTAGCCCAAACCAACCCCACTCCTAAACGATCCCTAGTGGTTATATACAAAACGGCATTGCATATAGACATATTTCTATAAATAGAGATCACAGGGGAAAGAGAGTGTGTTGAAATGGAGTATTCATGTATTTGGAAGAGGGGAGCCTCTAAAGCTCATATTTGGGAGAGAAATCTCTCTCAAATTGGAATTATCATTTTCATTTTCTGTTATATTCTTTCACTTAGTAAAAAACCAACACCTTCATTCTTTCTATTTCTGTTCTTTTACGTGTCTAAGCTGAGCTGATTCCTAGTAGTGTTGGTGTCGGTTTTTAATATTGGATCCACCACTGGTTTGCTCCTCAACTTTCATTTTTAACTTGTTTCAGCATTCAACAGAGTGACTATAAGGTTACAATGTCGAATTCTTGTTGAAAAGATCAAGTTCCATGTCTAAATTCTCAACCACTTAGTTTGCTTTAGAACAAGAAACCAAAAAACTTCTGCTAATTATTAATGCATGTGATGCTCACCCAAAGATACTTTAGGTGAATTTATAGATGACTGAATATTCCAATGAGCATAAAACGCAGCAAGTCCGAACATGTAGTATCCTAGTTCCTACTACCGTTCAAATAAATTCAAGACACGATAATTCACAACATGTAGAACGGTTAAAGTGCAGAAACAAGCAACAACGACATTGAATTTGCCCTAAATTTGATAAATTACAAAAACAATTGAGAAGCATATTTCGATTTACACCTTGAGCTGAAGAATTGCATAAAGAAACAACCCAGATTTAATTTATCATCTAAATTCAAAACCAACTTAAAGGAAAAACACAGATCTAAATCAAATATCAACAACAAAAACCCGACAAACTTTATTAAAATAAATACATTGAATACCCACAAAATAAGGAAAATTTCGATATAATTGCAAGAAATAACATTAAGGACCAAGTTTACCAGACACAGTTCATTTAATCTCGTTAAATTAAGCGAAAGTAGTTCACCTTCGTTCGTCATTGCAATTTGCCGGCTTGAATCTGCTATTTTCATGAGTACAAACTTTGCAAAATAAAAGATGAGAATTTCTTTTGAAATTAGAGGTTTAAATTGCGACTTGAGGAAGACAGTTATGAGAAAAATAGGAGGAACGTTAAGATTAAGATTTAAATACGGGTGATTTGTGGTTTTGAAGGAACGGAGTGGTTGGTTTGTGGGAATAAAAAGGATTTGTGGTTTTCAAATTTTGGGGAAAATGAACGAAGACACCGCAATAATGAAAAGAAGCGTTGCAATTTGCAATAGCTATTCATCCACAGTATTTCGTGGCTTGTACATAGCCTACCCCGATTCTTAGGATATCTATGATCGGATTCACATAATGTCATCTATATCTCTTGCCTTTATGGCTATGTAAAATAAAGGAAAAAAATAGTTAATTCAATCGTAACATATAGTTTATTTCAATGAAAATAATGTTCAATCATTAATAAATTAGAATTCCAACTTACTTGATTAGGACATTATCAGTACATAGATGAGTCCAATATTATATTAGTTTCTAACTTAGTAATTGTAGCTACAAACTTACAATCACTTACATACTCTTCGTATAATAGTCATAATTTAGTCTTTTTGTGTTAGAGAGCACAAGAGCGGGGTGAGAATCGATCATAGGATCGCTGAACCGAAGGAAAGTTTTAACCACTTGAGCTATCCCTCACTCTCAGGTATAATTTTAGTTAATGTAGTAATTTAGTTCTGGCATTCAAGTTTAGAATGCAAGAAAGCACAGCCTTAGATTTATGTCGTTCACAGAAAGAAATTAAAAAATCAAAACAAGTTAAAAAGAAATACATCGTTAATTTATTCCAATTCAATCTCAGGTCCGCTTTATATTCCTTATTGATGGAAATCTGATTGAGAAGAAGTATAGTTAAATGTGAGCATGTGTTCATAATTAGGGTGTATTTCAATTGAAACATATATACTCAAATCTATCTAGCTTAGAAAAGAAAAATACTATAAATATGCAGCACAATAATTTTAGACGATCCAACTCGATCACCTTTTATCCTTTATTATGCTATTATATAAGGAAGAGGATGTACTGATTGTGTCAATTACTTGGATTACGGTAACTGTTCACTAGGAGATAAAATAGGTGACGGATAAGTTAAAATTTGTCACACTAAGAGTTAGTGTAAGTAATATAAACTTGCGAAACAATAAAGAAACCAATGCAAAGTATGTGTTAACAAATGAGAGAATATATATATTATAATATTATATATATATATAATCCTATATATATTTCTCCATTTTTATTACTTTGTAGACATGAGAGCTAAAATTTTAAAACATAACTATATGCGCAGACATAGTATTAAAGTGATTAGAACACGAGAGTTCTCATAGTTTCTCATCTAAGATGAGTTCTCATGAGATCCTACCCTATATATATATATATATATATATATTATATAATAATATATATATATATCTATATATATATATATATTATATAATATATTATAAATAGTATAATATTATAATATATATATATATATATATAATTACTATATATATATATTATAATATTATAGCAATCCATAGTTAGGGAAAAAATTGGTTGAAAAATAAGAAATCAAAAATTCAAAATTTAAAAAAACCCCACGGCAAAAAATTTATTCCTAATAAGGACGATGTTCGGCGTAGCTTCTTTAGGTAGCTTTAACGTTTTGATTGATTTTAAAAAGCTACTTGTGTTAATTTTATTTACTGTTCTGCAAGGTAGCGTTTTGATTAGCTTTTAGCGTTAAACGCTACCTTTTCAAACGCTAGTAGGAGTGGATTTTAGCTTTAGCTTTTTTAAAGCTAGGATAAAAAGCTACATTTGTAATAATTTTCTTCTATTTATTAAATACACACCGTACTTCTACCGACACTCATATTGACAATTTTAGTTTTCGTCGCTACCCGCTACTTCTAACGTACTTACTAGCTATTAAGCTAATCCGCTATTATACCGCTAAAAAGCTACTTCCAACGCATTCATACCGAAATACGCCCTAAGTCTTAGCAAAAGGAAATTCACATTAGGATTAAGAACCCAAATTTTAGCGTACCCAAAACTCGATCACTCTTGATCTATATAATATAAGGTAAAGAAGATTAGTGGTTAGCTTGTGTCAAATTACTTTGATTAGTAGGTAACGTTCACTATGAGAGTAAAATAATGGAGAGGGACTACCTGAAATTGTCAAAAATAAGAGTGTGTAAGTAATTTAAAAACTGGCGGAAAAGAAAAATGCAAGTATATAGAAATGGCTAAATCTTTTATTATATAAGCCAAGGAGGAGAATATGTGTCCCATTAGAATTGTCATTATTTACCTTCACTTTAAAAGACAAAGAATTTACTTAATTTTAATGTATTTTAATCCTTTTCCAATTTACTATGTGCCAACAAGGGAAGGTTTAATACGCACCTATATGTAAAGGAAATTTATGCGTAAATATTGGAAAGTTATAATAGGAGATTAGATTAGATAGTTCATATAAATTCTAAACTTGCAACACGCATACGCTACAATAAGAACTAGTCATTAATAGGTAAGAGATTCGTTGTTATTTCAAGAGAGAATAACAATGAATCTTTTTCAAAACCAAAAAGATAGAGCAAGTATTTTCAAACTGTAAAAAAATGTAAGTATTAAAGATTAACCCAAAACAATGCAACAATTGTATTAGATTATCTATCTCCAGGTAAAAATAAGTTAGTAGTTGATGTTAGGAAGTAATTAGTAAAGTGGTCAAAAAATACAGGGAAACCACAAAACCCAAAGAAGCGGCAGACTTGGCTTGCGATATAAAGGCGTGCAAGAAGAAGGCTGAGTAAAATCGTAACGTAAGAATAAAGACAACCAAAAAAACTCAAAAAATAAATCGCAACGGATGTGAGTGTAAATATCAAGTGAAATCAGTAATCATTGATCAATAACCCCTTGCTTGTTTTCACTAAATTCAAGCACTCAAACCTCACAACTACTTCAGCACTCAGCTTTTGGTCATTATTTTTCCTTCCTTTTTTTTCCTGTCTTTCAGTTTCTTTACCCAAATTTATTGCTCCAACTACTCACTACTACTTCTTATTACATACTACTTGCAGTACTTCAAACCGCTTTTCACTTGTTCTATTTTCTTAAAACCAAAACCTGCACTATTCACCACCCTTCCATCACCAATGGCATATTGCATCAAATTCCTTTTTCCAATTGCTATAGATTAAATCGACATTGACATTCAACAATTCGTGTTTTCATTCATATTAGAATAAGTGGACAATTAAAGAAGCCGGTTTTCAGTTATATATCTGTCTAATTGGACTGCATCTCCCACTTCTTCTTGCGGTTTTCAATTCCGGATCAAATGAAGGATGTATTTATTATTTTCATTTCAATTCGAATCAAGAAGTACATCAATTACTTGGAATGTTTTGGGAGGTAAGCAAATCTCTCCTTTTATTGCAACAATTCTACTTTTATTTCAATAGCAAAGCACTTGAATTAGTTTCCGGCTTATTGTTTCGGAATTTGGAGATTAAATTGTTGATTCTGGTTTAAATAGACTTGGATTTGTTTTAGAATTTTCTGTTCAAGTGGGCTGGTTAATATTTATATTCAAATGAATTCGGCATGCAGCTTCATGATTGAATAAGGCCCATCAAAATTATTATTAGAAGTTTAATTTTATTATATCCACTTTTTTTTATTGTAGCATTGGTTGTGGTTTATGTTTGTTCGTATTTGAGGGTTTTGGGGTTTTTTTAGTTGGTGGTATCTCTTTTTGCGCTGTTGCTTCGCTTTTCTGAGCTTTATGTTTGTTTACCTTTTAAATTGTTTGAATTTTCCAAGTGAAGTTAGCAATTGCTTGATAGCAAAAAAATATAACAGCATTTCTAATGTTTAGAGATTACAGTATTAATTTAGATGTGAATTATATTTCTTATTCCTGGTTGATTGGTGATGGAACTTAAGGTTATAAATAGTTGGCAATACAATAATTCATGTATTGAAGCTGGATCGTATCTATTAGCAGTAAAAAATCGCTTATTGACAGTCATGGCAATAAATATTGCCTTAAATTTCTCTGTTGTAATTTTAGCAGCATATGAAACAAATTGGTTGCTCACGCAGTTATGCAATCAACTTTACCTGCAACTCTGAGAAATGGATAAAACTTCAGATTGTGTCCTGCAACAAGTCACTTTACTGTAACACAATCCACCATTATCGTTCTTGTGAGTTTATTGATTAAGGATTGACTATCAGTCGTATTCATCCTTAAGTTTCTGCAGGCGCGTGTAATATAGTATTTTTCTTTTAACCTGTATCTTAGGATAATTACCATTTTTAAACATGTCAGGCCTTAGCATCACTCACTGACTGCCTAGATTGTTTTATTCTTCCAATCCATAGTTCTGAAAGTTAAATATGGGCTTCTTGATTGAAGCTTTTCAGATGTGACTTTTCTATGATTTTTGCTTCAGCCCTTCAGGAGTGCAAAAATGGTTCATTAAACCTGAACGGTCCAATTTTGTTTCATTTCTCCGTCACAGTTTACTCAGATTCATTAATGATATTAGTTTCATGGGTTCAAATAATTTTGTTTCATGTAATCTCGACGCCTTTAAGACCACTCACATTTTCATCGTTCTCATGTTCTCTTCTAGTTTGCTCACTGAACTAACGTTAGTCTATCGATTAGGAGAAACCGCAGCCTGAAGGGCACCACCACAAATGATCTGAATTTATACTCGCCAATGTTTGAATAGTGATTAATGTAAGACATTACATTAATTTTGAATTAATGTAATACATATGACATTTAAGACATTGACTCCTTTGGGGCATCATTTCTGGTGACATTATGTCATTATCTATATTTGTGTTGCAGCTGAGTAACAAAAGATTGGAGGCGCATATAACGGCTTATTAGCTTAGGAATATAAGCAACCTGCTTTTAAGAGTGTCGGTAAGGAAAATAGAGGCAAGCAAGCTAATTATAAATTTGATTGCGGACTATATCTTCAGGTATGAAATTTATTGGGAACTATATCTAGTGGTTTCTGTTCGATATGAATTGATGGGAACTATATGTTATTTTGCAAAAAATGTGACTGCTAGTGAGTCATTTGATGATGGTCTTTCTAAATTTAGCGATTTAAATACTTTGTGGAGGAAGAATGTGACTGCTCTAATCATGTGTGAGAAATAATGATTGACTTATCAGCGAAAGCTCTGTTGTGTTCTATCAATTGGAAATTGGTTTCTGAGAGCAGAGAGGAAGAGTTGCTGCTTGACTGCCTATCCAAATGTCTTCTCATGTTGTCCAGTCAATCACTTCGCACTTTTAAAGTGCATTGCTACTTTACCTTTATTTCCGATAAATAATTTGCAAATAACTATTTCCGATTTCGATGTATACAAGTTCAGTACTACCTTAAAAAATGCAGGATTGAACATTATTTCTAACCTGAAAAGCAAACTCAGAAAGGTTGATACAACTCCAATTACTCGAAACTAACAAATATACTTGGTCAAATGGTGTGATATTTCAAATTTTGTTACACTTAACTGTAGGATATAAGCTACAATGAGCAGAGACAACTCAGTCTTGTTTTTTTTCATCCTTGTATCTCTCTAAATTGAAAATGCCAAAGGTAAGAGGTCCTGATGAAAGAGTACCGAGTTCAAGATACAACAGAGGAAAACTGCAGTTATAGTTAGATACCCATTAGAAGCAGCTTACTTAGACAATGGATATTTTCAGGAAAGTATGTTAGCGAGTACTTACTACTTGAATAAAATCAGCTAAAGCATACATGTCTTAGATACTGGTTAACTAACTGATCTTCTATCCCGAACTAAATATTCAGTATGACGTCAACTTTTGAAACTGATTTCAGAACTTAGAAGAACTAAGCATTTAAGGCCCATAAATATGCTGAGAACTTGTTGATGAGTGAAATACACGTTGAGTTGAGATTCGGACATTTATTTCTGTTTATATGAATTTGAGTATCGGTTTGCTGCTGGATGACTTTTGCTTTACTTGTTTCAAGAATGGTAATCTTTGTTGGACAAAATAGGGTGAGATATGTAAATAAAAATCTTTTCTGTAGTAGATTATTAATTAGCGTATTTGGTAGTACTTTTAAGTTGTGGGGACTTGTGATGCTATTGGTTTATGACTTCTGATTTGTTATGCTGATTTTTCTCTGAAATTCGGTCTTGCTTTTGACAGATTATGGGTCTTATTTTTAGCTTTATTTGGGATTGATTTTTGAGCTTTCTTCGGATATAGATTTTTAGTTGAGCCTATCTTGAGTGCTTTCCACAAGGCTCACAGCTTCTGCTTCTGCTGCTGGCAAAAACTCGAGGAAATTGTTGCCTCTGCCCTGCTATTGCTACTCTGCACGGATCCAGAGGACAACTCTACAGCCCCCAGCACCCATCGACTCACTGCCCTTACGTGGAGTACTCTGTTGCATGTGTTGTGGTATTTGCATAGGAACCAAGGCAAGCGGTTCTCATATATACATGCTGCTGTGTTAGCACAACTACCGAGGCAGGCTGCTGTGTTAGCACAACTACCGAGGGGTTGTTGCTATTCTGCTCCAGACATTCTGGTTCTATTTTGGCGCCCAAGTTCTCTTGGGTTGAGCTTGAGTATTGCAGCATTTTGGAGCATCGCAATTGTTCGCAACAGGGGCACCCATTGATTTCACTACAAAAAAAAAATATTGGATGTAACTTAATTTGTTAATGATGTACAATATTTGTATCCCTTAATTAATGTATTATAAACCTATTTGTATAATAATTTGAACTTAATAATAAAGATAAAGATATGATTATAATTCAATGCAATTTTATAGTRTATGAGCTTCAAGAACCACCAAACCAAAGGCTACGAGCTTCTAGAACCACTGTAGTCTAAACACTTCTAGTGTTAGTTTTATATATTGATTTGTAATTTATAATGTTGATGAATAATATCTAGTGTTTTGGGGAATGAAATTGGGTGTGCTACGACAACAATTTTAGAATAAAACATTTAAAAATAATAAATTATCTTATTAATTAATGCTTAAAGTAGTAAAACTATCTTTAGAGGTAATTATAATGTAAGTGTTGTAAAAAAAAAAACTTTTAGAGGCAACCACAAGTCGTGTGACAAAAACCAATGTTTTTAGATACAACAAAAATCTATATGATCCTTAAAAAGAAGCTTTAGAGACAACTAACTTCATGTGATGCTATAAAATTGCTTTAGGGACAACCAACATTTAAGTGTTGCTAAAAATGTATCTTTAGAGGCAACCACAATAGACTTGTCGTTAAAAAATATGTTTTAGAGACAACCAACATTTTAGTAATGCTAAAAATGTATCTTTAGAGGCAACCACAATAGACTTGTCGTTAAAAAATATGTTTTAGAGACAACCAACATTTTAGTAATGCTAAAATGTATCTTTAGAGGCAACCACAATAGACTTGTCGCTAAAAAATATTTTTTAGAGGCAACCTTGTTGATGTGATGCTAATAGGGGCGTTTAGAGGCAACTTGACTTTGGTTGCCTCAAGGAGTTGCCCCTATATGTAATTTTTTTTGTAGTGATAACGTAGCAACTGACTCTAGGTGGCTAGACTTTTTGTATCTCTTTTGCAGATAACGTTCATGCTAGCGTGACAACGTGCTATGTACTTTTAGACTAAGGACCCTACCTTTGTAGACATAACAAACAAGTCATTGAGTCATGTAACAGTCCTCATGTATCAAGGTGATCATTCCTTAGGCGTCATAATGTCGAAATGGTTGTAAACTAGAATCATTAGGCGTTACGTTCTTTTTGAGTCATACATTTGTAAACAGACGGCGGACCTTTGAACTTCGCCTTTTCAAAAAAGGAGACAAAAAAAAGAGTCAAAAGCAAAAAACAAAAAAACAAAAAAATAGTGACAAAAAAAGTTAAAAATGAAGATAAAAGGCGAAAGGCAAATTTCCGACGTTCTTGCACTCTTTTACATTTTTGAGTCGGTCTATAGGCAAGGGAATGATCACCCCTAAGACATCCATTACATCGCAGGTTGATTCAACATGGAACTTAACTTTTGGTCCATGTGCAAATAAGATAGGGCTGAGCTCGAACACGCCGTCGGTTTGGGTTCAAAAACACGGAGCTCGATTGGTTCGAGGTGAGCAACCGGTCACTTCAGCAACTCCAAAGGGTCGGACTACTCGGAAGCCCTTTCCAAAATCTAGGCTCTCTTTCAGCAGCACGAGAGACACCGAAAACACAGGGCAAGCCACACCTCATTCAATGGGAGAAAAAAACGACGCCATGGCCTAGAAGCAAGCCACCATTAACACCTTGCGAGCCAAGCTTGCTGCACTTGAGCAAGCCAAGTCGTCCGAGGTCACTCTTAAGAACCTCGAAAAGATGGTCCTGAAGGCAACTGACAAGAATTGATGCTGCTTTATTCCCTAAGGTTTTTTCGATGTCACTCGATCCAATCTGTCAAAAGTGGTTCTTTTCACTTCCCGACAAGGACATTGCCACTTGGGATGATATCACTCTGATGTCCATGACGCAATACCACAACTATATCCAGGTTTCCCCCTCTCTTAGGGAACTTGAAATCATCAAGCAAGATGAAAAGGAAGGAAGTCACTACTACAAAAAAGCGCAAAGAGACTGGTTAAAAATGGCCTTAGAGACCACTTTGCAACAAGTTTATATTTGGCACGTCTCTTAGGTTAAGAAACCAGTTTGTTTTTGGTTTGTTATGTTAATATAAGGGACAGGTTCTAAATTTAAACTAGTTTCTTTGCCCTAATTTAAGGAACCATTTATAATTGAAAACTAGTTCCTTTGATAAACCTGAGCAACCAGTTTTAATTAATTTTAATTTAAAAAAAATTAAACACGTTAAATATGACTTGTATTTAATGAAATACTTGTACACTATGCATACATGATACATATATACTAGTTATACACTCTCTTACAAAATATCAATATATTAATACATTGAATTTCCTTAATAATTAACATAAACAATAAATTATATATCAATTCCTTCACATATTTCTAATTCTAACATAAAAGACCTATTGTAATTAAATTTTAAAATCCTTGATTTTAGCACTACATGCACCTTTTCCTCCTCTATAATCAGCTTCTTCCATTCATCAACTCATCTTGCCAAGCACAAATTTTGACTTAGTATTCTGCATATTCATCGAAATAGGAAAAAAAAAATTATTAAACCATACATTACAATAATGCAGCAAAATAATACATAATCTGACAATTAAATGAAATTCAGCACACAATATACAAACTCTGTCACTAAACAACAATCCATAGCTAGTAAGAATAAAATAAAACCAGAAAATAAAAACAAAAATAATAAACACAAAAATACCCTGAATAATTCGAATATACCTAGAAAATTTCTTTAGAAAATCAAATATAAACACACAAAAAGCCCAAAAAATATCCTAACCAAAGCAACACACAAAAACAAAAATTGAAATTAAAAAACATGGGCAATCAACTAACCTTCTTATGATTGTAAAAGATATGAAATCTCGAACGACAAGATCTGAAATTTTGCACGAAAATATCTGAAATTTAGCCTGAAAAGATTTAAAATTTAGCACGGAAAAAATCTGAAATTTAGCTCGAATTTTTTTCTGAAAATCGCTGCTGCGATCTCGGCGGTGGAAGGAAGGTGACGAGTGGTGGTGGTCGTGGTTAGTACTTGGGAAAGATGAAAGGAAGATGAGTAGGTGACGAAGGGTCTTGGAATGAACAATTTATTTAGAGGAAAAGATATGGCAGAGAAGAGGAAATAAAGAAAGTTAAACACAAAAGCCAAAATAAAAATAAAATAAAGATAGTCTAAGACTAAATGTGAAGACATGTGTTTAATATCTACCACTTTATAAAATAAAAAAAAATTGTATGGATAAGGGACCAGACAATAGAAGTCCGGTTTCTTATATGTTTTCAAAAAACCAGTTTTTCCAAATAACACGTTCTTTAGACAAAGAAACCAGTTTTAAAAAAAACCTTTGTCTTTTTAGTGGTTATTTAATTTTTGTAGTAGTGAGTGGCTACTCAAATGGTGAGTCCCCCCTCAGAAATGGAGTCATTGAAAATCTTCATCAACAACTTGCTCCCAAAATACTGCAACCACCTTCGGTACCTAGATTTGGGAACTTTTGACAAGGTTTATTGCATCGGCATTGAGATTGAGGATGACCTTATCAAAGAAAACTCCAAGAAAAAAGGAACCTACAAAAAAAAGAATGATGCATCTAACTCTAAGGGTGTATCAAGCATCAATGCCGTTGAAATTCCTAGCAACTATGTCAACAACAACAACAACAACAATGGCAATGGCAATGGCAATGGCAATGGTGGCTGGCCACGCTTCCGCCGTAGGCGCACTTACACTCCGCTTGGGATGACTAAAACCAAGGCATTTAAAAGGCTCTCAATTTAAGGCTTAATCTTCCCAATTGGGCCTATCTCTGATCCTCCTGTGGAGAAAATGTCTGCAAGATGGGATGCGAAAAAATACTACAAGTATCACCGTAACAACGGCCATGACCTTGAGGATTGCATGACCCTTAAGAATTATTTTCAAGACATGATTGATGATGGCAGGCTTCCTCTCCCTCCCGGGGCTAGGAAGCCAAACACTCAGACAAGTCTGCTGGGATTACTCATGCTCGAAGAAGGGGGAATTACCTTAGACCCCTCTGTATTCATCACTCCCACAACGGTTGCACCAACCATGGACTCTCTCAACATCGCACCAGTTCAAGGCCCTTCACCATGACATCTTTGGATGATTTTCCTAAAGATCTGCTCCACGAAATATGGGAGTGATGCAATATCAAGTCCCTAGCTAGAGGCATGTGCGTCAGCCGCAAATGAAGGAAAGAAATAGACGGGTTTGCTTGGAGTGCTAGCATTCTTGATACCTACAACCTCTAGAGGCTAAGGGCCTTTTCCTTGATCTAGATGACTCCATTGCACCAAAATTCTGGCTCATGTGGCTCACACAATTCACTCGTCCAACACCCCTCAAAGGTTCATCCCTAGCATGCACCATGCAACCGAGAAGAAGCAACTCGGAAATGGCAAACCGTAAAGATCGCTACTTCAGGAGGCAAGGTCATCAAATGCACCATAGGAGAAGGACCAATACTCGAGTATTCTAAATCTGAGACTGAGTCTGAATCTAGTGTTGTAGAAGCTAGGATAGTAAGTCCTACGGAGTGTACTCCTAAGTTTATTAAGGAGCCTAGTATCCCCCTCTCCCTTGACAATTAAGTCTCTTCGGAGACAAACTTATGTGTACTCTCTTTAGAGTTTAATAACATGCTCCTTTCTGCTTACTCCGCTTTTCCTTCTTATGATTGCTTTAATTCACAACTCAAAAACAAACAAAACAACAATGAGTTAATAAATGCAATAGAAGAGCACGAAATGAAAACTTTCGTCATCGAGCAAACAGAAAAGGTAGACATCTCTGACAACGTCACGCCGCGGGAGATACAGATTGGCCTGACACTGAGTCCGCCAGAAAGGGATGAACTGGTCGCAACACTGAAAGAGTTCCGGGATGTTTTTTGCTTGGTCCTATGATGACATGCCAGGGATTGATCTAGACATTGCACAGCATAGAATTCCGCTCATAGAGGGGGCTAAGCCAGTCAAGCAAAAGGTCCGTCGCATGAAACCGGATGTTGCCCTTAACATTTGACAAGAAGTCATCAAGCAAAACAATGCAGGCTTCATTAAGGTCGTAAATTACCCTCATTGGATAGCAAATGTGGTTCGAGTACCTAAGAAAGATGGACGAGTTCGAATGTGTGTAGATTTTCGTGACTTAAACAAAGCAAGTCCGAAAGACGTCTTTCCTGTACCACACATAGACGTTCTCGTGGACAACACAGTAGATCATGCCTTGCTTTCTTTCAAGGATGGGTATGCTTGGTATAATCAAGTCAAAATGGCCGAAGAAGACATGGAAAAGACAACCTTTACCACTCTGTGGGGGCTATATTGCTACACTGTAATGCCTTTTGGTCTCAAAAATGCAGGCGCCACATACCAACGAGCTGCCAGTGCTCTGCTTCATGACATGATACACAAAGAAGTAAAGGTCAATGTCGACGATATGATCGTCAAGTCAAAAGACCGCGAAGGGCATACCCTTGCACTAAGGAGGTTCTTCCAAGGACTACAATAACTCAATATGGCAATCCCTTGACGTTGAGTGCAACGGCCGCTTGCAATCCCATAATACATGTTACGTACTCTACTGCATTGTTGTCACATCATTAGTGAACGTCGAAGTTTAGCTTCTAAAGCCCGTGATGGATATTTGTCCAGGCTCGTGGGTTTTTCCTTTTTAGTTGCACCATCATCTGCAAGCTGCCATTGCACTTAACGTTAAGAGATTGCGGGTGTATGGTGCTTCCCCACTAATCATAAACCAGATTTCAGGACGGTGGAAGGTTCAAAGTGAAAGCCTTGCTCTGTATCAATCCTATCTTGAGAACATTGCATCCCAGATAGACGAAGTCGAGTACACCTACCTACGACGTGAAGACAATCAGTTTGCAGATGCACAAGCAAAACTCGCATCCGTGGTGCGAATTCCGAGTTTAGGGGCCGAAATACCCTTAGTCATTGAACGAAGACAAGAACCAGCATACGTATGCACTTTAGACGAAACAAATGAGGTGCTCAACCTCGATCCGGAAGAGCCATGGTACAAAGACATCAAGAACTACCTAGAAGCTAGTGAATATCCTTCTAGTGCAACCAAAAAGCAACAAAGGGCTTTGAGGCGTCTCGCATCTCAATACCTACTTCAAGGCGGAGAACGCTACAAGCGCCACTACAATGGTCTCCACCTACTCCGCATCACTCAACAAGTAAGCAAAACAGTCATGGAGCACGTCCATGACGGAATTTGTCGCACCCACATGAGTAGCAGGCTCCTGGCCTCCAAAATCATTAAGTAGGGGTATTACTAGACTACCATGGAAAGGAATTGCATGCAATACGTCCGTACATGCGACACCTGCCAAAAATACTCTAATGCACAACATGTTCCTCCATCTCTCCTATCCACATTTGTCTCTCCATGGCCTTTCTCTACATCGGGAATAAAGATAATAGGAAAGATTACGCCACCCGGGCAAGGAGGTCATGAATTCATACTTGTTGCCATAGATTACTTCACAAAGTGGGTAAAAGCAACGTCATTTGCTAAGCTCCAGGCTAAGCACGAGGCAAAATTTATAGAAAACAACATCATCTGTCGCTATGGAGTCCCTCACGAAATCATTAGTGACAACGGCACCCACTTTCAAGRAGAGTATGTAGATCTGATTGCCAAATATAAGATTCAATACCTCAAGTCATCACCATACAGGCCACAAGCCAATGGGGCAGTCGAAGCAGCTAACAAAAATCTTCAAATAATTATCTCTAAGAWTACATTGAATTATCGAGACTGGCCGTAAAAGCTACACTTCGCTCTATGGGGTTACAAGACCTCTATTCGCACTTCAACGGGAGCTACTRCATTCTCACTAGTCTATGGTGCCGAAGCTGTCCTAGAAAGCAAACTCCTAGAAGAAGAATGGTTAAGGGCGAGATTCGATGAGTTAGCTTTGCTCGACAAAAAACGGCTAGCAGCCTTGCATCATGTGCAAACATACCAAAAGAGGGTCAAATGGTACTTCAATCAGTGAGTCAAATCACGAGGCATCAAGGAAGGTGATTTGGRTCTTAAAGCACTTCGCAAATCAGTCCTAGATCCTCGAGGCAAGTTTCGTCCTAATTGGGCAAGTCCTTAGATTGTCAAAAAGATCTTACCAAAAGGGGCAGTTCAACTAATGGACACGAATGGTGATAACTTCTACAACCTGACCAACTTAGACCAACTCAAGAAATACTACATCTATGGCATACTCGCATACCGTGTCTCAGCAACATAGTAGCATCATGCAGAAGAACTACGGATGGCCTGATTCCTTATGGGATACGTAGGCAGACTCGCCCTAGGGCTCGACCACAATAACAAGTGCCCTACTTGTTTCAGGATTAGCAAGTGAACAACGGTCAAGCGGCAATTGGACGAAGTTTTCTTCAACATGCTCAAAGTAAAATCAATGTATAAAAAGCAATACAAGTATGTAATTTATTACTACTTGTAATTAAAATAGAGCAACTACAATATAAAAGGAAACTTCAAGTTCCAAGTTCACTTATTACATGCAAAAGCAGCTCGCAGGCCAATCATTTTATTAACTCATAAATAAACAAACATTAAATTAAACAAGAGTTCTGGAAAAAAGCAATCACTCTTTCCTCTCCTCTTCTTGCTCCATGGCATCATCCTTCTTTGCACCCGAGCTCTCACCTTTAGGCTTCCACACCCAATTACGTCTCTTGGGTATATCTTCCACAACAGCCTTCCCTTTTCCTTTAGCATCCCCTCCAAGCATCTCTTTATTCCCAAGTGTTCTTTTAGCAACATTTGAGTCAATCCTCAAAGGAGGAAGTCTTTCAAGCCTACTCCAGACTGGCACCTTCTTAAGACCAAGTCTTTCCTAAGCAGAAACAGCTCTAGACTTAGCATGAGGGGTCTTAGTAGAGTCACAGTCCAGTCTCTTACTCTCATTATGGTCCTTCTGCTCAGCATGTCTTGCCTTAGCACGGCTCATCACATTAGTGGCATTCATCTAAACACGGTAATGAGTAGAAATCTTGTGGTCACCTCGAGCAAGTGGGGTCACCGCAAGTGTAGAATGGGATTCCCCGTATTTCTCCCACTATATTGCATTGCCCGAATACAAAGGCTTGTCTTTAGGACGAACCGTGTGAACAACGGGAATAAGATGAACTTTCCTAAATTGCCTCATCACCCTTGAAGGGAAATAAAAGGTCAACGTAGTCAAGCTAGCCACGCGCACATATGAAGACAAGCGAGTATGCACCATACTCCTAATACCCTACCAAGGGACAGTCCACCGCACGAGAATGCCACGGTCAATAAGGATAAGAATCCACTCATACTGAGATTTGTTGACATGGATCCTCTTACGGGAAAAGAATCCCTTAGCTGAATATTTGACAAGATTCAGGGGAGCCTCAACTAGGCTCAAACGCTCCATCAACCAAATTTGTCAAGGAACATCAGCATGTACAATATTTAGTCATCACACCAATAAACAAGCAATAATATTTGTATAAATGCACTATTTTGCAAATATTCAGGCAAAAATATTGTACCTGCAACAAAATAGGGCATCTAGACAAGGGAACATGCGCATCCTTTTTGAGACGGTCAAGCATCATGAATAATTCCCCCGTACACAACGGCATAGGAGTACGACTAGCCTCACATTGCTCAACAATAGAAATAATGCTAGCGTGACCAACATTCGGCTTGCCATGGAAAAATAAGAAACGTGCAAACAAGCAGATCATAATTGCATGTCTACGGTAAATTCTACAAAAGAAGCATCGCTAGCAATATAATCAACTAAAGCAAGCAAATTAATTTCTCGATCATGCACTATGCGTCGTGAAATAGTTGGACTAAGTCTCAAGTATCGCTCATATTCATCAACAAAGCGATGAGCAGTATTAGGGATACAAGGGAGACTTACAACAGGCCAGTCAATAATAGCACCAAATTCCTGAAGCAAAGAAACGATTTCCTTGTCCTGAAGGCGAAAACAATGCATCAACGGGTCCCACAAACTTATAGCACCATAAAGGATGTTTGTATCAAGACTTACATACCATAAAGCCAAGACGACATCATAATTTAGCCTTGAAAGGTACTCCCTTTCAAGAGCATCCAATCTTCGAAGCACATCATTCAAAGCATTATCAAAGTCTCTCCCCATTTGATTTGTTGCAAATTCTTTGTTGTAATGAATTAAATGAAGTTCAAAGCAATGTAAGAGAGGTTTATAAACACTAAGAAGCCTGTAATGAATGAATTAGGGCGTGCATAAACCCCTATTTATAAACAATTAAGCCAAACAAACTTGCCTTAGCTTAAATCGGATTTCGAGCAAAAAAAGCTCGATTTTGGACGTAATTACTACTTCTAGCTGCTCCCATGCACGATAGCATGTAGTTCTTCATCCAAGCACTACTAGAATTTTGCCTAAGGCCGAGAGAAATTATCGATCGAAAAAAAAAATCGYTCGATAACACTGACCGACACCGACCTAAGCCACACGCGGCTCCCCTTCACTCATATCTTATCATTTTTTTAAACCACTTCCTCTCCTCTCATATCTTATCATTTTTTTAACCACTTCCCCTCCTCTCATATCTTTCCTCTCTCCTCTTAATCATTTCACATCTCCCTTTCTCTCTCCCACAACATGAAAAACGTGCGCGGGCAACCGTCGTTAGCGACCGATTTTCGGTCGCTAACAAACATTAGCGACCGATTTTCGGTCGCTAACGTAGGTCGCAATAATTTCGTCGCAAAAAAAAATAGCGACCGAAAATCGGTCGCTAAACCTTTATGACCGATTTTGCGGCCGATTTATTGAGTAAGAAATTGGCAAAAAATTTAGAGGGAAATCAGAATTAGCGACCAATTTTTCGGTCGCTAAAATTAGTGACCGAAAAATCGGTCGCTAATTCTGATTTCGCTCCAAAAAAAATGGAGGAAAATTGGATTTAGCGACCGACTGTCGGTTGCTAAATCTAATTTTCCTCCTTTTTTTAATTAATTCGAGGCTTTCCTACAAACAACAACCCATCTGAGAATCTTACTACCACACACCACTGACATTAGCCCATATATTTCAAACTATCAGCCCCTTTAACCTTCACTTCTTCACTCACATATACACATGCACATAAACACAATACTTAAGAAAAGAACTCGCGATCATCTTATACAAGTCATGTTATAAAGAAGATAATCAAGAAACTAAGCACGCTAATGCGTCTACCTTATCTAGCTAGTCGAAGAAAAGATCTGGACTTCATTCTCTTCCCGAGCTCTAGGCAACTAACAAAATTAAAAACCAACTAACATGTCCTTGAAAGATCTCAAGGGAGAGCAATGCCCATATGCCTGACTGTCCTTCCAAAATGTAAGTCTTGTCACCAAATTAAAGTTAATAACATCAAAGAAACACGCAAAAACTTTGGAACTAGCCAAACATAGGAAAGAACAGAAAACACAGGTGGAGCACAAAAGAAAGGGAATGAATTCAACGAAACAATATGATTCTTATAAGATACTATTAAATTTTAATAACACGTCGGAAGATACCTATCCAAGTTAATAAGCCTGCTGTGATTGCAAAGAAATATTCCCGAGTGATGCTGTTAAACCTGCATTGACAGTAATGATAACGTTAGCAGTTCAATCTGCCATAATTTGCTTAATCAAACGAAACAGATGGTTAGCAACTCACAAGAACATGCAGAGGAGATTCCCCTAACCATACAGAAATATGCCCAGGATGAACCAAGAAACCTGAACCAGTATTAAACATTAGCTCAYCAAGAAAATAAGAAGCCAACCGACAACAACTAGGCAGCCAACCCTTTCCTTAGATTTTAAGTTGATATCTTAAAGATACGTGTTGAAGTGAATATTTACATTTAACTCGACCTAGAACAGTTTAGGATACCATACCACATAAAATCACGAGTTAAAACGGCACGAGGAATTATTAATCTGTTTCCCATCATTGCCAGCAACATTGTCAAAGATGACAAGCCCTTTATATTGTCAGGATTCAGGAAGTTTGTCCACTAAAAGAAAAGAACGGAGTAACTCAGTAATCAGACAAGGCTCTAGTGTCTAGGTAGGAACCTGCTAAAAAAATATATGCTTCACTTAAATAATGAGATGGAACATATACCAATTGTGGAATTGGCATCCACATGAAAAGAAGTGTAGCAGTCCATCCTGAAATAGCTCCATAAAATTTGAGACCTTGTGAAGAGAGTTTACCCGTTCTAGCCTACGAAAGGTTAGGACAATTGTAAATGATGCAATATATTGATGCTTTCTTTTCATATCTGTAAGAAAACTCTTAGGCAAAGGTTTAAAACTTTCTATTCATGATTAAAAAAGATAAACCATCCAGAAGCTGAAACATGAGTARAGATTCATAAAATATGCCAAGTTGCCTTTCACGAGATACATTCAYATTGTTTGAAGACTAGAACAACAATGACTGTGACAAGCACGTCAATGACAGTAGAAATCATCATACCATTTCCATTGACCACAAAATCAATAAAATTACTCATCCAATGGCTGAGAGCCTGAGACGCTTGAGTAAGAAAGAAAAAGTAAGAGAAGCACCTGCTTCCTCAATTTTCACTAATGCAGAGTACCTCTTACAAACTATTTGAAATATCAATTTGTCATGACCTACAGACTTCAATTTCTATTAACACCTTCCACA
>SNQN01000736.1:89587-99704 GCA_008642245.1 Bassia scoparia
TGATGAAATCTTCCCAAAGACCCCAGATAATTGGTGGAAGCATGCCAAAGTAATTGAGAAAATTGGAGATAACACCAGTGCCAACCACAACAGAGGTTAAAAGGAAATAAAGAGAAGGCATTGCCTCAGCCATTGCRAGTTGTGAAATCATCACATAAGTAGTAACAACTCCGAAGCATTGCACTAACGTAGCTTTTGTCTCCTTTTTCTTAGCAAAGTATGAAAGTAACGAAAAATTCGCAAGCAAGCCAGTTAGGGAACCCTGCAATATTTTTACTGATGATAAACGGCATCAAACTCTTTATGAACCCTAAATCGAACAAAATTCGCCCAAAATCAAAAAATTAAAAATCGAACTCGAAAACCCCCAAAAATCGAAATTTCGAGCAAAATCGAACTCGAAAACCCCCAAAAATTAAAAATCGAACTCGAAAACCCCCAAAATCGAAATTTCGAGCAAAAAACTCGAAAACCCCTAAAAATTCAAAATTTATGAACCCTAAATCCCAAAATTTGGAAAAAATTAAAAATTAACACTTACCTGAGGGATTCGCTGGAGGTGAGGGGGTCGCGTGACGCCGGTGAGTCGCCGTGAGCCGCTGAGGTTTGAGTGTTTGGGGTTTGAGAGTTTGGATGAGGGAGTCGAATTGAAAGAGGGAAAGAAAGGGACGGCGAGGGGCGAGGGGCGAGGGGCGAAAGGTGAGGGAGAAAGGACAGCGGCGGCGAGGGGCGAGGGGCGAGAGGTGAGCGCCGGTGAGGGGTGAAGGGTGAGATGAGAGTACGAGTGTGTTAGGGTTTTGGGGCTTGGGGGATTGAGTGAGATGAGAGTTGGGGATTTTGAGTTGGGTCGTGTTTGAGAGTATGAGTGTTTTTGTTTGAGAGTTGGGGAGTACGAGTGTTTTTGTTTGTTTATTTTATTTATTAATTTTTTTTTGTAAAAAAAAATCTAGCGACCGAAATATCGGTCGCTAATAGCGACCGATAATGAAATCGCTCGCTATTAGCGACCGATATTTCGGTCGCTAAAAGCTTTTTTTGACGCGCCAATTGTTTTTTAGCGACCGATTTCTCGGTCGCTAAACTTTTGCGACCGAAAATCGGTCGCTAACGGTCGCAATTGCGACCGATTAAAAATCGGTCGCTAAATGCGGTCGCCCGAAGACAAATTTCTAGTAGTGTCCTCTCAAACCTCTCATCTCTTCTTCTCTCTCCTCTCACAACTCTCAACCCTCTCGACGCTACCCCCTCGACGCGGCAGCCCCCTTGACAGCCCCCTCGACTGCCCCCCCGACAGCCCCCCTCATGTCGTCCCCTGCCCAGAACCACCATCTTCCCCTCCACTGTCATGTTTTTCTTTTTTTTTGTTCTTATTTCTTTTTCGTCTTTCGTTTATTATTTGTTTTCTAGTTAGATCTATGAATATTTCATTTTTTTCGATTTTTTCATATATTTTTTTCATTTCGTTTTTCTTTGATTAATTTTAGGGTTATTTTCTGATTTTTCGTGTTGATTACTTTTTCGTTTTCATTATACGAGTTTCGTTTTGATTTACTCGTGTTTTTCGCTMTTTAGATCTACTTTTTGACTTGTTTTTTTAGATCTAAATTTTGCTAAATAATTTTTGTTTTAAAAAAACTGATTTTCTGAATTTTTGTTTCAATTTTAGATTTACAATTTAACCATATTGTTTTCTTGATTTAATTTTGGTTTATTTTTCATTTTTATCATTCATAATCTGATTTCTTTTTTCCATTTCTGATTCGTTTTTATTTATTTTGTTTTACTAATTTTGATTCTGTTTGTTTTTTTTTATTGATTTCATTTTACATTCAGTTTTTTTATAATAATTTTTATTTTATTCTCATATACGTTTGTTACTGGTTTCATTTTCTTGTATATATTTTGGATATTTGCAATCTCTGATTTGTTATTCTTTTTGTAATTTCTATTTGGTTTTTATTTGTTTTCTTATTTGTTTTTTTATTTGTTTTTCTGATTTGTTTTTTTGTCTAATTTCTGATATGTTTATTTTATTTTTGAATTGTCTGATCTAGAAGGTGAGAAGTCGAAAAGGTCAAGAAATATGAAAAGCTCAACAAACAAGTATGAAAAGCTCAAGCAAAGCTCAAGAAATCTAAACATTGGTTTTCTTTGAATTTACGAATTTTGTAAAATAGTATTCAATTCTAATAATTTTTCATATCAATGTATATTAGATTTTTACAATTGATTTTGAGTTTTATTCATATTTGTTCTTGTTTGTTTGTTTTATTGTTTCCTGTGAAAGTTGCACTTTTGTTGTTTTATTGGAAGGTGTGAAAGTAGGACTGATTACTATTAGCCTACTTTCAACATCCTTTTTTTTATGACTCTCAATTTTACTGACTGATTTTCGGTCGGTAAATAAATTTTATTTATATAATAAATCAATTACCGATCGAATAATCGGTCGGTAATTGATTTTTCCCTCTAATTTTTTGGTCGTGTTAATCGGTCGGTAATACCTCACCGACCGATTTTCGGTCGGTAATCCTATCATTACCGACGATTATTATTGCGACACCTTTTACCGACTGATTTTCGGTCGGTAACCTCAGTCGGCCGAAGCCATTTTTCTTGTTGTGAAGCTAGGTCCTTCTTTGCATTTTCAAAGAGGTGACAAGTCAGCATTCGCCTCAACAACGCAACGCAACATACACAACAACACAAGACGATCGACGTCGTCTTTAAGGTTTAATTACATGCATCGCATATAGTTAMCYAGTTGGCTTTTGCAAGTTGTAATCAAAGCTCAGCATTACAAAAACGAGCTATGTCTAGAGTCATACACAGCTCTAGTCATATTTACTCAAACACTCGAGTCTAAGCAAGAATCGAGTCAAGTCAAGTCGAGCAAAAGTCAACAAATAAGTTTAAGTAGGTCTAAACTAAGTCCTAAAATAAACAAATGCAAAGCTATAGTCACCCCCTTAACTACAGGTGATAGGTACATCGACTACTCGTGACACGCCGAAAAACAAATTGACACTAACACCTGCAAGGTAGACTCATCCAGCAACTCATCAGGGAAAGGGATTACAGCAGAGTTTCCTGGTAGGGTAAGCAAAGATGAGGGTCTAGGCTGAGAACGAGAAGTCGAAGCTCCACCTCGGTTAGGGACCAGTCTCATCTGTATGTCGTCGTCGTCATAAGCATCCTCATTGTCACCTTGACGAACTTGCACAAGGATTTTCAAATCAAAAAGGGTTCCTGACCCTTCAAAACATTGAAATCATGCGATTTGGTGCACTTACTGAGTCTCTCAGTTGACAATAGGCATGTTTCCAGGCATCTATTATTCCTTGTAACCTTATAACGCCTGCCCGAGGCATCTATTTCGCAAAATAGTTAAGTCAGCACATGAGTAACTACTAGCATGAAAAGGCAAAATCGAAATGTTCCCTACCTAACCAGCTCCAAGGGACATCGAGTTTTGAGCGCGCCTAGCGACCGGAGGAGCAATCCCAATGAACTCGTCCAGGCCAGGGCGGATCCTCAATTCAGCAAAGGGGATCTCACCGAGGTCATAATCAAACTGCACAAGCCAAGCCAAAGTTAGTGCACAACTAAAGAAAAGCAACTACAAAGAAAAGGTGTGGATAAGCAAGACTCATACCTCAGCAACTAACTCGACCCGGTGGGCTAGTCGCTCCTCCACGAAACGCGCATAGGCGTCCTGACCCCTGTCACCAAGCAGGAGGTAGTACTCCACCGCCTCACCGTGACTCAAGTCGTTGGACAGCGTGGTGACCAACAGCTCCTCATCCATTAGAGTGACTAGAGGATCCTAAGGCACTGCAGGACCAGAAAGGCTATGTTGTCTCACTATACGCTCCCCAAGGTACCAAACAGGCCCTTGAGGTTCCTAGAAAAGAAATCACCACTTGGCGAGCTCAGCTGCTGCAGCGAGCCTCCTCAGTCTCGCATTCCCCACTCGCCTCCATGGGCGCCACTCCACCTGTAGCAAAATGTGGTTAAAATCACAAAGCACTCAATGAAAGCATACAAGTAAAGGGTAGCGCAACTCACCTCAGTTGGGTTCAGGCGGCGAAGGATCCTCTTCGGCTGTTGAAGCCCACCGGTCCAAGATGGAGTGTCTCAAGTTGTCCACTGCGTCATCACTGGCAATCTAGCAGGCTGTGCATGAGGATCCAACCTAGGGACCAAGCCCATGCGTGGAAATTACTCGTAAGCCCAAAACTACAAGTACAACTAACAGGGTCAGGCAATAGAAGCAAACCAAATGCAAACAAGGCGGTAAAAGTCAAAGAAAATTARCTCAAGCACTCTCCAACAGCCATCCAATGCAGTGATCGCAGCACCATCCACCTGACGGTAGTATAACCAATTAGAATGCATCAGGGCTGCATAGTCGAATCCAACCTAGTCATAGGAGGAAACAACAGGAAGATCCTCCAGAATAGGGAAAAAAAGAAGCTAAATTCTGCTCCTCGTGCCCTTATCAGAACACAATGTCGTGCAAAGCATCACTGGGATAAAGATCTTAGRTGACTGCTCATCAGTGGTGCCTGCCACGTCCAGAAACTCCATGAGCACGCTCTGTGATGCTCGGTTATCCACACTCTCAGCTCGTAGGCGGGAAGAAATCGGACCCAACCACTCATTTAAACGAGGATAAGAAAGCCTAATCTCGTCATCTAGAGGGACTAGCTTTTCAGTGAAAGCAAGCCTGGTAGACATAACAAAGTCGTAGGGGGTCACGGCAATTTCCCCCCACAGGATTTGGAAGGTGTTCGTGGTATCCCACAACCACTCCATCAGACCGAACATCGGAATCTTGGGAGCAAGTGAATATGACTGACTGACCAAATTGAGAACAAAATCCTGGAAGCCACATCGCTCGAGGATGTCCCATACTCCTCTACGGCGCTCGAATAACTCTATACGAAAGAGATCGCCAATTGTATGAGAGGTCCCATACGTTCGAGTAAGGTAATCGCTCTTCATAAGAGTTGATACAAAAATTAGCAAACGAGGCAAAACAAAAGAAAACCAGACAAGTGAAAGCAACATACCCCCTTCCATTCCTCGGACGGATAGAAACGTGGTGAACAGGGGAGTCACATAACTCAGAGTTATCCCAGTCAACCACCCTCCATCTCTGACGGGAACTGCGTACTTGCTTTCCTCTCCATATTGGCATACTACAAGTAAAATCAAGCAAAGATTCAGAAAACAAACGGGCAGTATAACGGCTAAAAAATGGGCATCCAACATACAAACAAAAGGCCCTCTGGAGGCTTACAACAAACCAACACAACCATAATCGAAGGAAATGCTTAATTTCCTGACAGTCGGAACAACAGGTAAGCAACTAGAAAGGCGAGAAAGAGTAGTTCTTCTCCCCAGTGAATATACATGCCTAACCAAATGCACTGTTCCACTCACAAATTCTATATGCAACGAGGATTTTAAAAAAGGTGTATATGCTCACTCATATACCATTATGCTCAATTTAGCAAGTAATCACCATTAACAAGTGCTTTTTTCAAGCTTAAAGCTACTGACATCGGTGAAATCATACATGGGCATCCACATTGTTGCAAATAGGCATGGAAAAGTTTATTCTATCATCAACAAGCAATAATAAGCAAGGCATATTCATAATTCAACAAGGCATGGGCATAGAAGCTACTATTCATCATCTTTTTCAAGTAGTAAGCTTACAATGGCATAACTCAATCAAATTTGCACCAAATTTGATGAAACAAGTTGCAAAAGACTCACATAAGCATGAATAATCCAAAGCATTCAACAATTTCAAGCATACACAAGCAAGGGAGAAAGCCGCAATTCAATTGCACAAATAAACAACGCATATTCAAATGGCATGATTTTGAGTATTACAATTGCAACTTACAAGTGAATTTCAAGTTTTGAGTAGTAAACTTACTTGAACWTGGGATTTAATGAGCAAACAAAGACTTTCCAAGCAATACCAAGGTGTAGCAATGGAG
This sequence comes from Bassia scoparia, assembly GCA_008642245.1. NCBI lineage: Eukaryota > Viridiplantae > Streptophyta > Magnoliopsida > Caryophyllales > Amaranthaceae > Bassia > Bassia scoparia. The sequence continues at coordinate 95,605 of SNQN01000736.1, forward strand.
TTACAGAGAGCATACAACAAACAAAGCAAAGAACAAATGACAAATGAGGCAAAATGGTCTTAAAAGGCCACAAAATTCCGCCAAAATAGGCTGAATGCTAGGCGTAATTACGCCCAACTTCTGGCTATTTTTTGCTCATTTTTCGTGCTTTCTCGTGGGCCCACTTGTGTACGATTGTGTATACGTAATGCAAATGTCGTTGGTACTTCCAGAGAATTAGAACCAACTTTCAAAGTCATGCACAATGACCAAAATGCCCCTAAGAAAGCAAAATGGGCCCGAAAGTCATCAAATTGCTACAAAAATACACATAGGAAGCTACGACAAGCCGTAAGCGAATGCAAAATCACAAGGAAGCCATAGCCGCGATCGAGTGAAGGTCGAAAGCAAATCAAAGTTAAAGCACACATTCCCCTGTCGGAGTCGTATCATCCTCGCAAAAGCCAAGCGTTAGCCCGATTGTGTATARGCAATGCAATCATTTCCAAAAATACATTGCTATACGCAATCGTGGCTATGCGCGATGTTACCTCCATTTGAGTTCTCCCGGACGACAAGTCGAGACGGGATACAGCAAATCAAGCACGCACCAGTAAAAAGACATTGCTATACGCAATCGTGCCTCTACGCGACGTTACCTCCATTTGAGTTCTCTCGGACGACTAGCCGAGATAGGATACAATAGATCAAGCACGCAGCAGCAAAAAGACATTCGCTATACGCGATCGTGGCTATACACTACGTTACCAGTATGTTAATCTTCCAGGACGACTAGCCGAGATGGGATAAAAAATTTCAAGTAAACACCAGGTCCAAACAGAGGCATCGATATGGATACCATTTCATTTTCCCCGAAGAAGTCCAAATGGAGGCATCGATGCGGACACCACAGTAATTCCTCATGATGTCCTAACGGAGGCATCGGATTGGACATCGAGATAATAGTACCCCAAGATACCGACCGATTTAAAAATCGGTCGGTAATATCGACCGATTATTCGGTCGATAAATGTCACCGACCAAGTGCGGTCGGTCGATAATTTCGGTCGGCCTTAGACGAAATTCACTAGTAGTGACTATGCAAAATAGCAAGAATTCAATTCTTCACAATACGGTGTCTCAATCGAGAATGTACCCTGCGGGGTAGCGGGAGTGGACTCAGTCTGGCTCGGTGATGCCCCAAGCTCGTACAGGCCCACTTTGCTCGGTTTTGCATTTTTGCTTAAGAAATTTGTAAATATTAAACCATAAATCGAAAAAATATGTAAAATTCCTTGTGAAATTTAATATTTTGTGTTAAAACTTTGTGAATTTTGGAGCTTATTTGATAATTTAATTAGTTATTGCAAAATTAATTAAATTGCTGGGAATTCCGAAAAAATGCAAAAATGCTTAGAAAAATTCAAAAAAATCCTAAAAAAATGTCTAAAAATAAGTTAAAATTATTTGAAAATTAAAACTCACTTTTGTGGTGCTAATTAAATGCCTAGAAGAGGTGCTTGGTGTAAGGGAAGTTGCCTTTTTAAGGGCCTATCGGGGTTCTAACTCTCTCGATTTGACTTGTGTGTTGCAAGGAGTGTCTTATCATTGGCCGTCTTGGGCTAGGGACAAATTTTGGTATCTACAATCATAATTATTTAATATATCATACCATAACATGCTTATTATTGCATTTTGATAAATCAACTCATGAATTATTTCAACGATTATCTTTTTTAGGTGTAATTTATATTCTTTTTTATTTCATTATATAAATATAAATAACATTACTTCGTTTAACATTGAATTAATAAAATAATAATTGCATAATTAGAAATAAATATTAGCATAAATTTTAGAAATACAAAAGAAACAAGTTTACTTTTTTAAACTAAGAAGTTTATTTAGATATCAATAAGTCAATGAATTACTCATAATATTTTAAAAAGGAAATTTTTATTTCTATTAAAAAAAACAAGTAATATCCCATTGGTTCACAACACCAATATATGGATTGCCAACTTGGCAAAATGCATGAGAAACCAAAACCCTCCATTTTAAAATCATTTGATCTTAACCATTAATTAAACATACTTTAATATTAACCATTAGATCTACAACCTTTAATCTAAACCACTGATTATATAAATCCCACATATATAATCCCCAAACCCTAACTCACCTACCATCTTTCCCCATTTTACACACTCTGTCTCTCCTCCCATTCTTCTTTCTTCCCGTTGCTCCTCTTATATTCTTCATCCTTTTTTTTTCTTTTTTTCCTCCTTTTCTGGTGTTGCAAAAACATATTAAAAAATGAAAATGGTTTTAATCTTCTTCATACGTTGAAAATTGTTTTAACTTTGAAAAACCTTTTTTTCTTCTTTTAATTTTCTTATTACTACTCCTTTTTTTCCTTCTTAGATTTGTTTTCGTATTTCTACTTAGAAAAAATTAAAAAATGTTTTAATCAAACAATTTCTCCTTTTCTGGTACACGACCGCCACACTCTCTCACCACCGCACCTCGCCATAGCAGGTTTGTGGGTTTTTTGAGTTAACTCATTTTTATGTTTGAGTTGTTGTTAATTTCTGTTTTGATGTGGATTTGTCATGTTTGATTTCTTGTATTTTGTTGTTAGGGTTCTTATATTTGCTGTTAGGGTTGTTGTATTTTGCTGTTAGATTTGAGTAATTTTATGAATCGAGTAGAAAAATAGTAATAATATTTTGAGTAGTTGTTAATTTCTTTTATTTGTTTTTATATTTTACTATTGGATGTGATTAGTGAGTGTGGTTTATCAATTTCTTTGATTTGCTGTTTAGAAGACCAGTTAAATGTCAACAGAATGGGTATTATTTGTTACCCTCCAACCCTAATAATCTAATATACCAATCTTAAATCTTAAATGAGTACTGAATGGAGCTCCTACATAGATAAGACTTCCTACCTATCTTTGTATGAAGGTTTCCCGAAGTTACTCAAGAGGGGGGGGGTGAATTGAGTGCCTATTAAAATTTCGATTGTGTACTGTTTTAGTTGAGTAGACCAGTTGGACTGGTCTCGCAGCGGAATAAGTGTTAAACAGTACGTAGAACAATATCGAGCAAGAATAATAAAGACACACAAATTTAACGAGGTTGACCCAACTCTGGGCTACGTCCTGCTACCCTAGTCACTTTTATTAAATCTACTCCGAAATAACAAAGCAACTCTCACTCACAATGTACGTGAACTCACACATACAATTGTCACCCCACACTCAACCCAAGTGTGCTAATTCGCACTTGAACTCACAAGCACTCGCTAATGAACTATCAATAGCTACCCAATCACCAACCCCTTCGTTGGTAATTCAACTCAACTTGCTTTTCTCTCAATTACTCACATTATGAGTTTATAAGAGTATTTGATCGCTCAATATGTGTGCACTCTTGTGTATGAACGTAACTTGCTTGATCTTAGGCTTTGGACTTTTCTCTTTCTTTCTTTCTCTCAAAGATACACCGATTAAAACGTGGAGAGAAGTACAGTCGTCAATTCGTCAGTCTATATGCGTGGATATTTATAAGCAATTACTAGTGATGCAAACCTAGAATATAAGAGATAAATAAAGATATATCTACTTCCTATATTTTAGGAAAGTTCCATAAAATATTATTCCATACTTAGATGATATAATATCTTATGTCACTTTAATTGCATCTTAAGTAATTACCATATATTCAAAACATATATCCTCACCAGATCATCTTGAAGTTTCCATAAAACCGTTTTTAAGAAAAACTTCCAAAAAATATTTTTAAGAAAACTTTCCAAAATTCTTTTCGTACTCGACAAGATGGTCCGCGTTGTGAGAACAGTACAACTGTTCTCCCAACTGGTAGGGTCAAAGTCAACCAACCAACTGGTTTAGTTGCCTTCAACTCTAAGAGAGAAAGTTCGAAGCCCAATGCCATCAACCAATAATACAAGCACGCAACAACCACATTCATGCACTTAATACAACAAGAAGACTTATTCTAATCCTAGAACTAATCTTCAATGTTCTTCAACTTCTCGAAGCTTCGTTGATCTTCAATATAATCTTGATCTTCTCGAGTCTTCCTCGAAGGACTTTC
>SNQN01000736.1:107227-118161 GCA_008642245.1 Bassia scoparia
GATTATCCTCTGCAGCTTCATCTTCAAATGTATTACCAGACTCTCCATCACCAGTTGGTGGTGGAACAGTGGGTGAGTCTGGTTCCCTTACATGTGCATCATCTCGACCAGTGAACTGCTCTCTTGTGATGTCCAATAAGCCTATAATATCATCATCTGTAACCTGTGGAATCTCAGAGAACATGTTATATTCATCAAAGATTACATGGACACTCTCCTCTATACACAAGGTCCTCTTGTTAAAGACCCTGTATGCCTTACTCTGTGTGGAGTATTTAAGGAAGACTGCCTCATCACTCCTAGGGTTGAACTTATCCAATTGTTCCTTCCCATTGTTATGCACATCACACTTACAACCAAATATTCTCAAGTGTGCAATGTTGGGTTTTCTTCCCCTTAGGAGTTCATAAGGTGTCTTTTTCAGAATGGGACGATGCAGTGCTCTGTTTAGAATGTAGCATGRCGTGCTTATTGCTTCTCCCCAGAAGCTCTTAGGGAGACCACTTTCAATGAGCATTGTTCTAGCCATCTCCTCTAAGGTTCTGTTCTTCCTTTCTACCACTTCATTCTGTTGTGGAGTTCTTGGAGCTGAAAATGTTGTGACTTACTCCATTTTCCCTGCAGTATTTAGTAAAGCTTGCATTCTCAAATTTAGTACGATGATCAAATCTTAACGCAACCAGTGAATAGTTCAACTGGTTCTGCAACTATTTTACTAACACTTCGAACTCCTCAAAGGTCTCATCTTTGGAAAACAAGAATAGAGTCCAAGTGTACCTGGAGTAGTCATCTACTATAACACATACATACTTGTATTTGCTCCTTCTCTGCACGCGCATAGGACCACACAAATCTATGTGGWTCAGTTCAAGTGGTATGCTTGTARTGACCTCTCTCTTTGGCTTAAAAGATTTCTTGAAATGCTTTCCTTTGGCACACTCTGAACATACTCTATCCACCACATACTTAATGTCTGGCAAGCCAACCACTAAGTCATGGGTTTTGAGTTTGTTCAGACGTGTAAGACTAACATGCCCGAATCTTTTATGCCATAGCCACTGATTCTTTTCATCAACTGCACTCAAACAAATGGACTTGTCCTTGGGGATTTAATCCAAGTATGTTATGTAAACATCCTCAAACCTAGTTCCTTGGCAGACCAGTTCATCTTTTTGAGTGTTAACTATGTGACAATGATCAGCTTGAAACTCGACTCTATTGCCGTTGTCACACAGTTGGGATATGCTCAAGAGATTATGCTGCAAGCCCTCAACATAATATACATCATCAATAGCTTAGGAAAGAGAGGGCCAACAATAGTACCCTTACTGTTGTCTCCAAATGTGACTCTTCTCCCATCATAGGCTGCAACTGAGAGAAACTGTTCTTTATGTCCTAACATGTGTCTTGAGCAGCCACTGTCCAAGTACCAGTAGATATCTCCTCTCACTTTAGCCTGCAAAAGCAAATCAAACGTTAGGTTTGGGAACCCAATCAGGATTGGGTCCCAATTCATCACCACTGGTCTGCTTCCTGTCCTTTCTGACCTAGACCATCTTGACATGTTTACTGTTCTTGATTTTGTTTCTCCTCTTATGAATACATTCATCAATTTTGTGTCCACCCTTACCACAGAAATTGCACACCTGCATATCTTTGGCAGACACATACTTACCTTTCTTGTATTCCTGAACCCATGTAGTGTCTCTGGGTGACCACTTGGAATTATTCCTCCTAGAAGTATACCCTAGACCAGTACGACTACTGTTTCCCTGAATAGACACTATATGATCTAGATTGCTACGGGCAGTTAAAAATTGAAAGACAAGTCCAAGGAGACAACATACAAAAAACCTATTCCAAAAAGGACCGCATACCAACATAACACACCCAACCAGTCAAAAATTTTATTCAAAAAAGGATATCATACCAACTAATAGCCTCCTCCCTTCAAAGATTAAAAAATATTTAAAAACCAAAAAATATAAAAAAAACCCACAATAAAATAAAAAAATTTAAAATGCATACCGAATTGAAGGAGACATCATGTCTTTAATCCTCCGAAATCTCGTTTCACTACTTCAAAATCAGGATTCAATTCCTCCTCTAGGTACAAAAAGCCAATTTTAGGTACAACAAACAAGTGCATCAACAGTTCTTGGCAACAAACTAGCCCTTAGTACTTAGTCAATTGTGAGAACCATGCTAAAGAGGACCAGACCGCAACAGAGAGTAATTGACTAACAAGAACGTCTTTTGCCACGAGCCAAGAGTGGGATGTGATAGCACATAGAAGACTGCCTAGTACTGAGGAAATCGAAATCAATAAGTGGATGGAATAAGCCTCAATGCAGTAATGCTCAACAGAGATTGCATACTTACCTCAAAGTTCTACAAACAAAGACGAAGATCACAGAAATGAGCTAAAGAAAGATATTAATCACAAAATAATAAAATAAACTAAAGAAGAAAAGATGAAAATAGAAACAATTAATACCTTCAAAATTGAAGACATGAAAAATTGAAAGCAACAACCCTTTTAATGTTTGAAGAAACAGAAGAGGTTGAAGAATATCATAAACTCGTAAAACTTAACAAAAACATCTTCACTCTTTTGATTTCTATCAACTCAAGCCTCGATCAACATACAAATGGCTCAAGATGATTCCTCATTCAAGAGTTTTGTAACGTGGACAAGCATGACAACAATGGAAAGCAAAATACGAATAATTCACCCCAATATATTTATCAACTTACTTACATCAAAACTAGATGGAAATTTCCCGTTAACCCGCTTCACCAGATCCACCGTTAAATGATGGGTTGAAAAACCGCTAAATGGGTAAAAGCGGAGGTGACGGGTTTTCGGGTTCGGGGACCGGGGTCGGATTCGTTGATAAATTTACGTCGTCACTCCGACCCGCGACCCACCATCACCCGATATATTATATGATATATATATTTGTATTATATATTATATGGATATAAATATATATATTAACTATAATAATTATATATTATAGTATAATAAATATATATAATCTACGAAAGTGTATACTGTTATCATAAGCCAACATTTGTTTGGCTGGCCCAAAGTTCAAAACTAACAATTTCAACGAAATCACTCACTCACTTATTGTCATGTACAGAAAGTCGAACCAGTCAGTGAAGTACGATAGTTAACAAATCCGAGCAGTCGAGCAACCACAAAACCCCTAAAATTAAAACAATCTAGACTTTCGCAAGTACGAGCAGCCTATTACTAGCAACGGTTGACCCCGAGCAGCCTCCTGAACAGACAGCACACTCACGAGCAGCCTCTCGAGCAGCCTCCGAATCCGAAACAAAGTCCAAACAGCAGCAAACAATCTGAGAAGCAAACCCCCCGAACGACTTTCTTTTAACTTTTTAAGGTAGAAATAATTTAATTCACTTTTATTAAACTAATGTTGTTTAATAAATTTGAAATACAAATTTTCTGCTCATTTATTCATGAATTGATTGTGCTATGATTAGTCTGTTGAGTGAAATTGAAAAGTTTAAAGGGGACAAGAAATGACAATTTTAGGGCTAAATATATATGAATTTTTGGGCTAATTAGATATGAATTTTGGCCGGCCTAAATTTTGCATATGATATGTTGTTGTTTGCTGTGTTTTACATGAAATTTTTGCCAATATTACTGTTTTTTTATTATTATATTCATAATGCACATTCGTTTATCACCCGATTCCATCCATTCACCCGCGGTGACGGATGATGATTCGGGTGGATCTTCTGGGTGGTGGATGGGATCGGGTGGGTGTGGATGGAGGGGTGATGGATGCGGGTGACGTTTCACCGCCCCGGAACCCGACCCATATTCCATCTCTAATCAAAACAAACATGTCACGTATGCACTCTCATAGGAGAAACATTGCCCATAATTAACAAATTCTCAATGCCCACAATATTATGAAATATAAATTGGCGTAGATAGTACTGAGAAGACTAGAAAAATGAGAATAGTTATGTTGTAAAACCGGTTCAAGCAATTTATCACCAAACTCAACAAAATTCCCACTCGCTTCATAAGTGTAAATTTAAAAGTTAGCATCAAGCAAGCATATATGATAAAACGCTCCTTACTTGATATCCCTTTCTAACATCAAATAAGTAATTCCAATGAGTATGAAATCTAAAATCAAATTACCTTTGAAATTAGGACATTTTTTGCACACATCTTGAAACTTAATTAATTTTGTATCAGAACCGATAGGAACATCAATATTAACTACAAGCAGCACACATTTTCACAACAGGTTCATCAATAAAAACTCAAAACACTGGACAATTAAGTTCAAAATATGCGTCGAAAACAACATGAAAAAATCTTCACCACAAGCAGGTGTACGAGATTGCAATCCACCTTTCAAATAACGAACCATAACATCCATAGAACTAGCATTATACAATAAATAAGAAAATGTTTTCCCCTCTAAATTCCAATCTCCTAAACGAAACTCTTACATACACCGCATATGCACGTCTCATAATGGCGGGTGGGAAATACTTGGAAATTCAAAATATGAATTTCAAATTCCAATTATTACAAATAATTATGCAGTTAAAGGACAAATAACCACGAGAATAACTTTAGAGGACCAAAAATCTAGAAGTAAAAGCAAAGCCTACTACTAAACGTAAGAGATTACGCAAAACACTTTTCACCTATCATGCTTCTTTCAACAATATGCAGAAATAGTGTCACTACTACATGAATCACATTGAATAAAGATTATTGTCAACATTTCCCTATGTTTACTAATGTTCAACCATACTAAAAGGATACTCATGATACATAATAGTCTCCGCAAACATCGACAAAAAAATTTTCTTGTCAAACTTACTGCATAGCAGGATTCCAGCAAGATTATTTCTTTAAGCTTCACATTTTTATTAATATGATTGGTTGCATTTGGTAAGTACCTAATGGAAATATGTCAAACATAGACAGTTTTGCTAAATACTACATGACCTTTAGGTATCTTATTACCCTGGTTATCAATCATCACTATCTGCAATACATTTGTTTGTATATCGACGCGCAACATTTGATTCCTTAGCACCTTGTACGTTGTTTCTTCCTTGCATAATTGCATCGCACATTTTCACTTGCAGTTGAATCAACGCGCGTTCTGAACCCTATAGTCCAATCTCCAGCTTCATCGTGAGTTCTTAGCACAAACTAGAACAACTAAGCAGAATAAATATAGATGGTCAAGTACTTGTTGTACATAACTTGTATGAAATAAAACAACTTTATAAAACTTATAAAGTTAAACAAATGAATGTTTGATTACCCCTTCATGGTGTGTGAAGAGGCAAGTTCCTTGCAATATGCTCATAAAGTCTTCCTTCCAGAAATTCATCATAAAAGTCAGCGTCGTTAAAATAAAGCATACAGTTTACTTATGATTAAAATTAGGGTTCAATAGTTTTGTTTTTACTTAATTTATCACTTTTAAGTCATGTTTGATAATAACTTAATGACAATAAATTTATTAAGTAACAAAAAATAAGGCCAAAACATATGAAGAAAAAAAACCCCACAAATCGTTTCAGTTGGAAAAATTAAGCATCAACTAACCATTAGTGTCCATTAACTTTAAGTGAAAGTTACCCAAAAAATCTATTTGTTGTTTTAACAGGAAAACCTCCTCACAGTGAAACATAAAACTTAAAATCTTTAACAACATGTAAATAACTACAGATACATCTACAATGTTCTTGATTCTAGCACTGCAGATAGGTTGAAGCAAAGCTGACATTTTGGAAACACTTTAATGAGATGTTAAGGTCATTATTTTATAGTATAACTCATTTATTCAATTAATCAACAAATAGAATCAATAAGATCCATAACAGTTTGCTTAGAACGCTTTTCTTCATGAATCAGAAGGATGAAAATTATTTTAGTTTATCCCAAATTCCTAGAAAACAATGTGAGTTCCCCTAGTTTTTATAAATATGACAACAGTTGGCAAGAACAGTACATTGGTCCTGATGAATACAGCTGTGAACAGTGAGATACTGTTCTTGGTCACTTGAAATAGTGGACAGATGCTAATAGTTATATTGTGCAAATTGCTATATGGATTTGCATACAGGAATTCCAAAATTTAAGCAGAAGTCCTCATAGAGGGAGACCGAGAAATCAAGGTTATTGAGCATCAAGGAGCTTCGAGAAGTTGAAGGACATTGAAGATTAGTTCTAGGATGCTAGAATAAGTCTTGTTTGTATTAACGTGCATGAATGTGTTTTGTTGCGCTGCTTGTATTATGGTTGTACATGTGGGCTTCGAACTTTCTCTCTTAGAGTGAAGGCAACTAAACCATTGGTTGGTACTTTACCTACCAGTTGAGAGACAGTTGTACGTTCTCACAACGTTGGATCACTCTTGTCGAGGCAAGGAAAAGATTTGAAAAGTTTTCTTAAAATATTTTTGGGAAAGTTTTTCTTAAAAATGTTTTTATGGAAACTCAGATATCTGTGTGATATATGTTTTGAATATATGGTTAATACTTAAGAGCAATTAAAGTCACCATAAGATATATATCATCTAAGAATTGGAATAATATCTTATGGAACTTTCCTAAAAATATAAGAAGTAGAATATCTTTATTTATCTCTATTATATTCTAGTTGCTCACTAGTAATTGCTATAAATTTCCACGCCATATAGACTGACGAATTGACGGACTGTTACTTCGTCTCCACGTTCTTAATGTGTATCTTTGAGAAAAGAAAAGAAAGAGAAAAGTCCAAAGCTAAGCATCAGCAGTTACTTTAACAAAGATGCACAATTGAGCGATCAAATATCTTTGTAAACTCATTAAAGTATGTAATTGAGAGAAAAGAAAGTGAGTTGAGCATTACCAACGAAGGTTGGTATTGGGGTAGCTATTGATTAGTTCAATTAGCGAGTGCTTTGTGAGTTCATGTGCGAGATAAGCAACCTGTGTTGAGTGTGGGGTACAATGTATGTGAGTTCAACGTACATGGATGGAGCGTGTGTTATTTCGGGTAAGAAATTTAATTAAAGTGACAAGGTTAGGAGACGTCCCAGATTTGTGAACCTCATTAGAATTTGACTGTGTCATTATTCTGCTCGAATTTGTCTAGTACTGTTTAACTTTTCCGCTTGCGGGACCAGTCCAACTGGTCTACTCAACTAAAACAGTACACAATCGAAATTTTTAAAGGCACTCAATTCACCCCCCCCCCCTTCGAGTCCCGGCAAACCTCAATTGTATAAGCCTAAGCTTCTGTGTAGGTCAACACCTAAGAAGGACATATATCAGGAGAATGCAGACCAATTGGATACGACCACAAAAAACTCACCAAAGTTAAATGGAAAAGAATCATGCCTGGTGGAAGACAGAATGCAGAACCACATTGGGCATGTGACTACGAATGTTGTGGATATTGGGAAAGAATGGTCCGCATTGGTAGTCAAGTAGATAGATTTCATCAGGTGTGGTTCATGTAAAGAAAGAAATGGAATACATAAGCATGAACTATAAGACAATGAGAAGAATGCTAAAGCCAGCATCCATACAACAAAGCCATTGCAGAGAATAGACCAGACAGTCGTCTCAAACCAAGGAGATCTGGACCCTAAACTCCAATGAGTACATCGAGGTAAAACGTTCTAAATTGATTTACTTATTCAAAAATATGAAGCTTTAATATGGATATGAACAAAACGAGAATAAAATGATTGGCTTGACGCTTATGGACTATAGTAAAATGCTAAAATCACTTTGTAAGAACTTTACTGTTCGAGCCTGGAAGAAAGATTCTTAGAACCTTACAGTGCTTGACAGCAAAGGTGACGTGCCAGTGTTATGAGGCAAAAGATTTAACTGTTCTCACACGACTAGAAACTTCGATCGTTCCCTCATGACACATAAGATGTCGGTTTGATGCCAAACAAACAGCGAAACCGTTTAAGGGGCATTGCTTTGAAGGAACAGCTTGGTGAAATGAAGGAAGATGAACGATTTGCCATGATGGCCAAACGCTTCGAGAACGACTTCAGCCAGAGGAAAACTCTTGAGAGTGTAAGAATCCTAGTAAGACTAATCTCTTCTAATGCAGGTGTTTCAATTTGGAGAGTGGACATCTTTTTAAACTTCCCAAATGGCAAAATAGTAAAGCATTGAAGAACGAGAACAAATGCGTTCAAAAGAGCCACATGGTTGCATTCTTGTGGGCAACTCAGAGTCTGATTCAAACGAGGAGGAGACTCATCAGAAGACAAATTTTATGATTGCTTTCGCTAGAACCAGGATTCCCAAACTGGTTCAGGGACCGAGATAGTCGAAACAGATGTCCGATGGCCAAAACAACAGAGAACCCGTTCACAACAGTAACTATCTCTAAAAATTTGAAGACACGTATATAGTATTGATAGGATAATATGCTTGATTGCTTTACAAACTGTTCTTGAGATCTTGCTTTAATAGCCTATAAGAAGGGTAAAAAAACTTAAAAGAAAAACAGAAAGAATATTGAAATTGCTTAGTGCTATTTGTATCACTGTACAAGAATGTTTCATGCCAATTAAAGATTGAAAAACTGAATTAGAAGTAAAACTAGGACCATTGTAAGTTGAATTAGAACAATTAAGTCACAACTTCATCAAAATGAATTTTTCTGAGATGAAGTGGTGTTAACTGGTTCTCTGGTTGTTTTAGTCAAAATCCAAAGATCCATCAACTTTATGCAGCTTAAGAGAAGGGCAAAAATTCTTAGAAAAACCTAATCTTTTGCAAGCTTTCAACTTGTTATAATAATGTCAGGAATTGCTTAGTGATTTTTCAAGACCAAGCTGCCTTTACTTCCCCTGCTCATCCTGTTCCAGAAATTAGTAAGATCTACTAGTTAGAAAAAACCTCAAAAGCTGGCCTCAAAAAGCTGCGTCATGTAAAACCGCAGCTTTTGAGAGCTCAAAAGCTGCGGTTTTACAAAAAACCGCACTTTAACCTGACTTAGATGCAAAAAAATAGGAAAATTCCAATTAAAGCTGCGGTTTTTATTATTAACCGCGCTTTTATGTGTTAAGTAAAAACAAAATAAATTAAGAAAACACAATTAAAATTGAAGCCGAGGCCCAATGTCAAAAGCTCGGCCCAAATGTCAAAAGCTCTGCCTTTAAATATAAACAAACCCTCAATTCTCCCTAAGCCTCCTCTCTCCTCTCTTTCGTTCTCCCGTTCTCTTCTCTCTTCCTTTCTACGATCCACCTGTCTCCTCTCTTTCTTCTCCGATCCCCTATTTCTCAACAAACCAAACAAACCCTAATCTCTCCTTCTTATTTCACGCTCATCTTTCTCTTTCTCATTTCACGCCCTCTTCTCTCTCTTCCTTTATCTATTTCACGCTCCTCCTCTCTCTTCTTCGTTTCTCATCTCCTTACGCCGCTAATTTCTTGAAGGTTTGGTGCTCTGATCCGGCTTCTATCTCGTTGAAGTTTGTGCTTTCTGATCTCGGTTTGTTAATTTTCATTCCAGAGTTTTGGGAAATTTTGTTTCAATTTTTTTACTGGGGATTTGTAGGAGTTTTTTATTAACTTTTTATGTTTTTTTTGAAGTTTTCGAAATCTGATTTTTTCCATAGTTTTCGCTTTCCTTAGGGATTTTCGTTTTTGATTTTCGTTTAAATATTTTTTAAGTTTTGGAATTCTTTTAAATTCTAAATTTTTTTCCCTTGATTTTACATTTCGAATTGATTTAATTTTATGTTTTTTTTTGAAGTTTTCGAATCTGATTTTTTTTCAAGTTTTCGGAACTTTCCATAGGATTTCTTAGTTTTTGATTTCGTTTAATATTTTTAAATTTTGGAATTTTCTTTAAAAGTTTCTAAATGTTTTTCTTGATTTACATTTCTTGAAATTTTTCGTTTAAATATTCTAAATTTTTTTTCCTTTTGATTTGGGATTTTTTTATTCGATTTCTTTTAATTCTGGTTTTAACCTTGTTTTTGTTAATTCTATTTGTTCAGGTTTAGACTGGGGATTGTTGGTGATGATGATGGCCAAGTTGAGATATGATTTGAAAGATATGTTGGTGTCTAGTTTAATGTTTTAGATTTTATTATCAGTTTTGTTTAGATTTAATCAGTTATGTTTTAGGATTTAAAGTTAAATTTGTTTTGAATCTCCCATGAATTTGGATGTAAGGGTATTACTTATTAATTTTAATATGTAATTTAATTTAATTACTCTTTCCTAAATAATATATAATATAACAATTTCCTAAATATTGGATGTATGTGATGATTTGTGATGAAGGTATGAATATGATTACTTCTAATATTAGATTACAAAGGTATTGATTTTCGTAAAAAAATAAAAAAAAAAAAAGATGTTACATTTACAGCAAAACTCGGTTTTAAGACAAAACCGCAGCATTATTAATGGGGTCAAATGCCTGCGTGTTTGCCTTAAAAACCGCTAGTTTTATACACAAAAGCTCGGTTTTTAAGGCAAAACCGCCAGGCATTGACCCATTAAATGCTGCGGTTTTACGACCGCAGCTTTTGTTTATTTTTCCCGAACAAAGCTGCGGTCATCTACCAAAAGGTGCGGTTCAAAAACCGCCAGCTTTAGCCTTAATTAGGCGCAGCTTTTGACCTTTTTTACTAGTGATGATTGAGATATGAAGGGACAAGTATGTGATCTATTGTGAAATTCATAGTTGAAAGCAAGGGATAAGCAGACAGGTTCTGTCAATGTATTAATGAGTCCGCGGTTTCAAGTCTTAAAATGGTTTTTGAAAATGGAAATTATTCAAATCTATTGGGATGCATGGAATGTTCTTTTATGAAATGCTTGAAACAGAGACAAAGATCTTGAAAAGAGAGTCAAATCATGTTGACAAACTACTTA
>SNQN01000737.1:7770-30565 GCA_008642245.1 Bassia scoparia
AACATTCAACATTTCAGACTAAGCATACGAACGTTCCCCAACAATTGAGACCTCTTAACATTTAAGCATACACAAAAAACAAACTCAAAAATCAAACACGAAACCCATCTAAAAAAAGGTAACAAAGAAAACAACAAATTTAAATTTAACAAATATAGAAAAACTACCCAAAAAAGCCATACCATTGCGGATTTGAGGTTGCATCTGCGGATTTCCTTTGCAGATCTAAGGTTGTATTGTCTCGTTGGAGTGTAGACAATCTTCTTTCGCTTCTTCACATCAGAAGTATGATACTCATCAACTGCCATGGGAGCGGGTTCAGAAATTTGAACCGGAGTTGGCTGACGAGCCTCCTTCTCAGCAGCAAGCCTTTTCTTTTCCTCCTTATCCTCTATATCTCTGATGCGACATACAAGAATCGCAAGAGCGTTGTAACCCACTATTCCAAGCAATTCAGGGCTATTCTCTTGTAGAAATAGAGACTTCAAATGTTTAACCCAGTTTTCAGGGTTTTTATCTGCGTAATAAGGAGTTTGAAGATTTTCCTTCCTAGATATGTATCAGCAATGTCAGAGAAAGCCTCAACAAGAGCAGATTTCTCGACCATCGTGTTTTTCGAGGAGTAAGGAGCAAGAGGATTGCTTGCTTGAAGGAGATGAAGAAGGAGGGAAGACGAGGATGATGCGAGATGAAGAGGAAGCACAAGAGATTTGAGGAGTCAGAGAGTTGTGAGTTACAATGTGAGAAAGATCAGAGTGGTTACTTCGATGGAATATCTAGAAAATGGTGAATAATAATTCGGGAGGTGAAGCGGTTTTTTTGTGTGCAATGAATTGGCAGTTGAATGGTTCTGCTAGTTTACTTCTTTACTATACTTAAGTTGTATAACTTGTTCAACAAGGTGAACTATTCATAACCACCGGATGAAACGTCATATTTTCAAATTTAATCTGATTTTTCTGATACACAATTAGTAGCATCACATACACATCATCACTTCGTATATAAACAACTTCCAGTTTTATACACATTAAACAACAATTACTTTATCTGTAGCTAAACTATTAAMTTAGGGTATTGGAATTTAATGAATGTGTATCAATTACTTATATTTTTGCATGTTAAAGTTTGGTACCATTCGTAATGAAATCCAGATTACTAGATTATCATGTTGCATGGTATCAACTTTTGTTTCTTATTTATCATTTAGATACAGTTGTGTATCATTGATAAGGACTGAGAAATAATACAATATGGAAGATCAACCTAACCCCTCAAACTAAAACTCTTAATCCCAAACCYTGAACCCTAAATCGTTCCATAGWAGTGCCTTAGCTAGAGCATAATTAAGTTAAATTGTCATAATTATGTAAAATTGTCATAATCGAGTTTGGCATACAAAACCCTAAATTCAAATAATTGAAATCGAATGAGTACCGCATGCGTTGAAATGTCGTCACTAATGTAGTACAATGTTTTTCATAATATGTTTGTATCTGATTAGATGTTTCATGTCTCATTTCCCTTAATTAGTTATATAGAGGCTCGACTCGAGGCTCAACCTTGTCGAGCTTCAAATTTTGAATTCGAGGTCTAGCTCGTTAGCTGGTTCCTCAAACGCAATCACACAAGATATCCAACGCTAGACATTTCAGGCTGATACTTACAGAAAATCAATAACATATATCAACCAAACACCAAAACTATCACTATCACAGCAATGTATGAAGAGAATGTGAATGTTAAAATGAAATGGAAACAAGAATATACCTCACATAGGGAGCACTCTTCTTGTTGTGGTATAAAAAAGTGAGAAAAGCACCATGTCGTTTCATACCGTCCACGATTATTAACTAGTTGTAGAACACATAACACATAACAACATAACATCACAAGGCTTTGAATTAATTCCCAACCATTATGACATGTATGAATGGGCACATGAATAGATTCATGAAACTTTTTGTTAGGGCAAAAATACTAAAGAGCCACCCCACACCAATTCCACCACACACCTCATAGTGGTTGAAAAGGAGTGTAATGTCTAATAGCACTAACTTGCTCGATGCATACAAGGCTCAACTCGAAATGACAGTAACACGATCAAACAAACGTGAGCAAGAGTACTAATTACTAACACACAAGTAGCAGACACGAAATGAGACTAATCCACATACTGTTCATAAAGATCAATGAGAGGACTGTTAATAAGGTTGTAAGTCAGGTAGAGAATGCGAAGGGTTTAAGGGTAGGAAATAATTAACTTTTGTGGAGATATGATGGCTAAAGTCTTAAACTGAAGGGAGCATACCAACTCGAAAGCACCTCAGCAAGAGAATAAAAGCAGCCAGAGATGGATAATTCGGCGCTTATCGCGAGGTACAAACTCAAGCAAACTTCGCAAACTTGACGAATTAACAAATAACCATCAACTTCAAGAACCAGGCGAACTAACTTTTGATTCAACATCTTCTTAACAACAACATAGAATACAAGTGCAAAGGTCATTTATGTATTTAATACACACTAATAAAAAATAAAAAAAACATTATACTTTATGAGTATTATATATCTCGATCTTTTTGCTGTAATTTTTATTTTGTATAAAGTTGTATGTTAGTAATTATAAATTTTTTGATTGAATTTTATTATATTTTTATATGTTTATTAATATAAGGTTTTATCTTCTTTTTGTTCTTTGTTTTTTTTTTTTTGATTGATCACAACACTAATTTGCCGTTGCCTTAACATAGACACGATGAACAACAGCATCGATTCCAACTAAGGAACCATGATGAACAACGAGACTACCACCCCAGCTATCGACTCTAAAATCAAC
This sequence comes from Bassia scoparia, assembly GCA_008642245.1. Classification (NCBI taxonomy): domain Eukaryota; kingdom Viridiplantae; phylum Streptophyta; class Magnoliopsida; order Caryophyllales; family Amaranthaceae; genus Bassia; species Bassia scoparia. The sequence goes on from SNQN01000737.1 coordinate 10,610, forward strand.
AATTGCCTGGCGTCACATACAAATCACACAGCAAACAACATAAAGAACACACGGAGTACATGGAGTGGCTGTGCGCCAGATGAGGAGTAGGTTGGAGGAGCGTGGCGGCGGACGCAGAGGAGGTAAGATGCCCTTGATGACGGCGTAGAGCAGAGAAGGACTCGAGATAGGTCATACCTCAGCAAAGCAAAATTTTCGTTTATTCTTCGCGAGAGAAGCGACAAAAAATGGTTGTAAAGGTAAGTCTATATAGGAATGGACTGGAGGATGTCAGAAGAAAGACAAAATTCAGAAGGGAGACAAGAGAAAATAAGAATGCGTTCTAAATGGCGACTAGAAGCACGGCGTGACGTAAGTGGTAGGACAAAGATGTCCGTGCGTTGAAAAGCTAGGTGCATCACCTGCTCCGGCAGACACATCTGGGCGTGAGTAAAGAGTCTGTTATGCATGGACTGGCATGCTAGAACTCGACCGTTGGGAACTTGAGTGGTGTGGAGTGCCTTCCGGAATATACTTTATGTGAACGGTGAAATAGTGGACTTGTATTATGTGAGTAGGCTTCGTAAGGTATCTGGTTGAGTGAGACGAGGAAAGGAATAGAACGTTGAAGAGTGATATGAGCATAAGGGATAGATTCATATAGTACAGATTTCTTTCTTGTAAATGACTGAGTGAGTCCTTTTTGTTCGATATGATCTCTTTGATAGGACAATTGGCTTGGATACGTTGAAATTATGTCTATTGGACTAGTTTGGGCGATATGTTAGAGCAGAATATGCGCTGGGTAGTGGAGATATATTTTAACACACCAATAAAATATACTACTCAGGACTGTACCTGATGAAATTAATGAGATACAGGAATACGGAAATATTGGCATGTCAGTCCTCTAATGCCACTGGTCAATGAACTTTAGCTAATAATATCTTTACGAGGGAAGAATCAAAAAGGATGATAGAGTTTAACCCAAATTATATACAATTCGAATGTATAAAATCCGAGTATGGACAAAGTGGAACCATGCCCTTATTCGTAACATAAATAAACTCTTTTAAACAAAGAAATTGAATCTAAGTAGCAAAAGTCGTTTATGTAAAGTCTAACATATTAAATCAATACTTTAAAGCGATCTGGCCTTATCACTATAACATCCCCACATCCAAGGCTAGTCATCTCTGATGTTGTCAGAGAGTGCTTGGGGTAAAGTCTGCTCCCAAATATGGATTTCCAAAATTAATACCAGGACATCACAAGGTCCATCAAAGGAAAAAATGTGGAAAAACACAAGAACCAAATCAAGCAATCAGCAGACAGTCTGAGAACGTACATACAATAATTACATAAGAAAAATAATACGACAGCATCTATCCCTCTAGGAGACTGGAGCATGGATATCCGAACAAGTTATAATCCGCACACTGTGCTTAAAAACAAGAGAAAACCCAACCGTGGTTTTCATAACCACTGTAGTAAAATATGTAAGCATACTAAGTAATGGACAATACTCTAACCTATAATGTATTCATACAGCTATTATACACATATGCCACTCCCCAGTAAGACGCACATATTCACAGATCCAAAATCTCCAATTGCCTCCGTTTAACTGGTCGGCCGTCTTTGGTTTACTGTTCATAGAGTCACATTTGGAATGATTATACACGATACAATTACGTGACGAGCGAAAATACATTGGGATCGAGTCAAACATATAGCGTTCGGTGTCCACAAATTCTATTATAATATAGAAGTTCAGGTCAGCAAAGGAGACTGTCCATTGATTACGCACGAAATCACGCATGTTTTTAAGGATGTTAGAACAATCAATCGACATTACATCAAGTGCATCACCAGACACTAGGTTGGTCTGCTACGGAACTCGTCATTGCCTCCCCGTCGAAATGACATCAAAAACAGTAAAACAGTGGCGAACGGGCAGCACTCCGTCACCACTAGTTAGAGTGAGATCTAAACATAACCCAATTTGGATGAATCCTTTATAAATAGACAGAGACAGTTGATCAAACGGTCTCTGGAAGGAAGTCGATATATAGCCAAACCCCACCGAACTTCTTCCCCTGCGAACTATTGTCCACAATAAATCTTTTGCTAATAAGCGATCGTGACTATATAGTCCGGAGTTTTATGCTCATTCGTGTCATGATTTTTCATTCACAACGTATCGGATGCTTGTTCTACAATTCGACAAAGTGTCTAGCAATCGACCACAACTAGAGCCACACATAAACAGATGAGCCAAGTTTTAGTCTAAAAAACATGCGAGTCAGTGTAAAAGGGTTCACTTAGTTAGAAACTGTTGGACAAGCCAACCTATAACCTACGAGTCACCAAAGATTTCTTCAGTAGTGTATTACGTGAATTCTACCAGAGAATTATAAACATAGTACGAAAGCATGTGCTATCAGCACATAATGGCAATCAAATGGGGAAGTCGACGAGTATAAACTGAAATGATATATGAAATCAAATGAAGCGACAAGAAGTAACACCATATGACCTTCACTTATAAGTTCATCATTTGTATTATAAACAACCGTCATGAAGCAAGTCTAACTTAATCCACTTAACATCTAACAGACCAACCAGAATTATAATCGATACGGCTCAATGGTATGCGACTATCAGTAGATCATTTTTACAGCACAATTCGTACACAATCAACAAGCATGAATGAAATAGAAGATATATGAAGAATGAAACAACAGACCGTAATGATAGAGCTCTAGAAAATTCAGCAAGAAGAGCCAAGAATGGCACGTCGGATAATATGTTCGCCACAGTACTCCTCGCAGATTGTTAAATACGGGAACACGCGAATATAATACATAAGAAAATACAGATAGAAAGTGATAAATCTCACCTATTCAACTCTGTTTAATCTCCATCATGAAACAAAGGGTAATCAAATTCTCATAGAGTAAAATTAAACAAATTTTCAAAGATTATACACATCAAGCGTGATGACCAAACTTCCAATTAATACAATACGCAGGATATTCGGCAAGTAGGGTCGTACGCAACTTGACACAGTAGGTGGAGGGATAAGTGTTGTAAAATGTGTTAGTGCAAAAACGTTCAGAAAGGACCTGCACAAGATGCACTAAAAGGATCGTGTTTTCGCTTATCTACATCCCTTAAGTAAGAAATATATTTGGCGATCCACACGATTCAGTTGATATGAACGAAAGATGAGTATTAATACATTATTATTAAATTCAATGGTGCAAGATTCATAGGCACTAAGAAGTTAGAATGATTGTGTGGTCAAATTAGCTCGAAGCAACGTGCATTTGTGACTAATGCTTCATTGTGTATAGCGCCGTCTCTACGTATCATATGAAAACATTCATCTTTACACTAACTACAGATATCTGACTGAATATGGAGTTCATTAATTACTAGGCGCTTGCTTTGGCTCTGATTCCACTTTCGTGAGATGCAAATTGTTTAGTATCAGCAAAGTAGAATGCTCCACGAAACGCTATCTTATCGTTTTTATTAATGTGTCTAGTTAATAAGCCTCGTAAAGCAAACCCTCAGGAGTGCTCCACATATAATCAGAACTACATCAGTTACTTCTAATTTCCTTCATAACTGCTTACTTATCTCTATCCACTCCTACCTTACTTGTTTTCGCATGATGTTGTTAGAATAGCAAAATTTTGATCATAGACCTCTTACTCTACTCTCATTTACTTGATCACCACTATATGCTTCTTTCGTCCCGTGCCTGGCTCTCATCCTTTATAATGTATAAGTCATTACACATGTTAAGAGTATGCACAATAGAATGAGATAAATTCATTTTGAGTTTAGTATACAATCTACTTATGGCTACTACGGGTTTACAAAGTGTTACTAATGGTTTGACCATATACTTAAAAATTCTTCTGAAGTTTGGCTTCTAAGAATTACAGGGGAATGAATATACATTATGCTTGTAAGGAAAAATCTATCAAGGGCTAATGTATTTCAGCTCGAGTAGTGAGGATAAGGAGTAAGAAACCTATTTTTAAAGTAAAAAAACTAAACAGAAAAACGTATAATGGCACTAAGACACAATAGTATGTCGTCCAAAAAACTTTAATATTAGTAGTGAATATGAAAATCCTCCTTTACCTCAACCAACATAAATCTTGAAAGGGATATTATTGTGAGTGTAGCAAAAAATCTCACACTATAGATTAAGTATTGTAACTCCAGGTAAAATTATAACACCGATAAGCGATAATTTGCATAGCGTCTTCATCAAAAATCTAGTTCAACTCGTGTCTCTACTTTAAAGGAACTGGAGAGCTAATGAATTATTAATAATAATACTAATACGGATGAGGAGAATCTTAACAATTCAAACAAAGAGGTCATGTGAAGGAGTTAAGCAGGAATGCGTGGCGATCGTATAGTAATCTTAGATTGTAGGAATATATAATAATATATTAACTATTAGATTTGTAAGTCTGAAACTTAACATACTTTGTGTATAAGTTGAATTTTGATGGCAAAAGGGAGGATGGACTGTATAAGTTTCATTCACAGACGAATTAAATGATAGTGACTCAGTAATTTTGAAGTTTAAAATACTTTTGTACCTTAGGGAGGAATCGATTCATTTAGAACATTCAGATTAATCACGCAATATTTATCGCAGCATCGCAAGTAAAAATCAAAAAATATATGTGATATTATGAAATTGGTATTTTAAATAGGAGCCCTTAATAAAAAGGTCTTCACAAAGTCTTAATACATTTTATAATCATTCCTAATTAATTGGCGAAACTATATAAAAATTGATCCTATACGAGCGGATAAAGAACTATAAGGTTATAAGAACCTTCCTTGACAATTTCCGTCTAGTTGAGATAAAAACAGGTTTGGTAACTAAAATAACCATAGCAATTCAAATATGCTTTACAACGAGGTCACGCTTGTTAAAGAACCAACTATAAAATCTATCATTCTTAAGAAAACTCAACGAGTCGCAAATGAACGTTGAAAATCTTAAATGAAATTCATGCAAAAACGGTTTAATATAGATAAGGCATATAATAACTTACTACTGGAACAATACAACAAGTAAATTGATTTATAAGTATCTTAACATCGAATGTGAATTTATGATTTGATAGGAAGAATACTTAGTGGCACTATCACACTACTATAAGCAAAAGAGATAAAAGTTACTTATAAAATCAAAAACAAACACATACACTCAAAGACTGAAAAACGCATTAATAAGTTTTAAGATAATAGTAGTAAGTCAAGACGCCAACGAAAAACATAAGACAAAGAAAGTAGAGATAGGATGGGGAGAGCGTGGAGAGACATAGGTGATTGCCAAGCTCCTTGGAAGGATGACCATAGCTCGGATGACATGGCAAGTGATACGATCCGGGTCGCCTCGAAGTGAGGGCGCTGTTGGCAAAAGTGCAGCACAGGTCTAGCACGCCTAGTATTGATGCAAGAGAGGCAAAGCTTGCATTACAAAACAAGATCAGAAAACCCAGCACGATCGCGAGCGAGCTAGCGAAATAACAACCCGTCAGCACATAACGTAGTAATGCATCCCAAATAGGTTGAAGAGCCTCTAACAGTTCAAGAGCTTGAAGGTCCTCCCGCATCACAGTGGTGCGGTACAAAAGGTAACCATCTGTTGATTTCGAACGAGCAAGTGGTGGTTTGGCCGATACCCAGGAGGTGAGACCAGGAATGGGTGTCTGACGCGACAAAAGCTTAGGGAGTCTAGTCTGAAACATCGAGGGGAACAAATAGAGAGTCAGCTAGGATTGCTATCTCGAGGTGGAATGAACAACAAACAATGTAAGGTAATTGAACCATCTACTGTTTGTCAGCCTAGCCGAGGCCATTGACCACGGACGGGTGGCTAGCGCTGGCATGGCTCAACGTGACTTTGATACCATCTCTGGTCTATCTCTCTCCGGTGACCTTTCTCTCACATGGATCATTATCTCGCAGCTTTTACCTCTCTTCTCTTTTTTATGTATTTTATGCATTCTGTTTTAATTTTTCTTTTTGTTTCGTACCTTAGGAGCATAGAATAAAAGCTGAAAGAGCTGGATAACCGAAGGCTGGCGCTGTAGACACGCCAGAACGTAGGCGTGAGGGGACCAGGGATTAAGTTTTCACATCAGATGCCAAAGAGTCATCACAGCCTGAGATGAAACAGCAGATAGCTGAAGAAGGGGTGACATTTATAAGAAATCCACTTATAATTTACTTATACTATTGTATGGATGTATATTATTCTTTATCGCAAATATGATTGATGAGCAATATCCATTTTTATCTTTTTAGTTTCGAGTTGTGATTTTTTGTTGAGTATCTCTAAAATCAACCTACGTTGTCATTTGGGATAAAATCATTAGAACATCAGAGACCTCAATGAAACAATACTTGGAAATATATCTGTAGAGCGATAAATATAAACAAATATAGATGGCAGATATTGAGGTAGTGAACTCGCGATCTTTTAGTAAATAAATACTATGAGTTGTAGTACTATTTCTTTTCTATGAGGAAAGTATGAATTGAATTTAAAAAGTGATGAATCACGATATAGTATATAACGGAGGGAAGAGTTGAACAAGAGCTACCCCGCGACTATAAAAAGCAGAGTAGCTTGTATCGGTCCTTCTGCTCGGAGATAATAAAACGTACTGGTGCCAAATATACGAGATACAACTTTGAGGAATGCTCACCTCCAAGAAATCCGTACACTATCTCGCGAAGGAATGTTTAATATACGAGCACGGAATTTGAGTGCGCGTAGAACTGACGGATTAGCACTAGAATACTAAGATGAAAGGTGCTCCGAGCGCCAAGAGACTGTGAAGTGAGATCACACCAGCTGTTCGAAGAACACTATGCTGTCAACAACACACACTGTTTCAGATTACTACTAGATTACTCTAAACCCAACTCAATGCACTATCTGTGGCAAAACACACAAGTCCAAGCAACTTATTGAAGTTAGAAAGTGCAAAATACACATAAAGTCAGTTGGACACACAAAAGTAGAACGTAAAGATAATTAAATGTGTATGCTAAACAGGCGAGAAAGCACGCTGTTAAAAGTTTTTATCGCGATTGCTCACATAACCTGCGACCACTTGAAAAGGAAATAGTATGTGTTTAGTACGGTCTGCTGGGTCATAGCTAAGGTAGGACTAGTTGACACTCTCGACCAAACGACTACATCACAACGCACGCAAACTCATGGATACTTTATTCTAATGCATATTCCAACCTGTTATAGGTGTACCGTAGTGTCGTCTAGTAAGAAAACATCAAGTTAGTCGATACACAATAGCGTTCACAAAATCTCCTATTTATCAAACTTTCGTTATTAATATTAGCATGGGTAAACTCTAGTTTAATTCAAGGTCCACCGATGATAGTTTGTTTTGATGTAACATCTGACTGCTCGCATCCACCATAGAACATTCATCTCAATAGCTAACCTTTTGAAAAGAACTCGGTCATTTCCTTTACCTGTTCGCTACTAATATACATTCCTTCCAATTTTATGTTAACACACCATTTCGATTCTTCCCCTCCAGACTCAGTTGTCTCATCTGCAACACCAAAAAAGTACTAAAATGTTGGCATCAAATTAGCCGTCTTAATCTATCAAGCTTACATTGTTATCAATGACGTTCATGTTACCAAATGGGTCTAAATAACATAAATTACTTTCCATACAGCTAATTTCTCAACTTAAGTTTTCGTACGGTGTTCTTTAATTATTGGAACTAAAAAAATTCCGCCAACACTAACATACTAAAGATGAAATCATAATAAGTGATTTTTAGTTAGAGACATAAAGTAATACAGCAAACTATCCTTCTATCATGATAACAACCACATATATAGGGGTACCATTACATTCTGCTCGCATAAATGAAATAAGACTCACTTCATGTTGATTGTTGCCTCAAAAGATCTATCACTAGACATCGTCTGCACTAATACTCATCATATTTCACTGATCCAATCGGAAATGACTAAGCTAATCACGAGACGTAATCATGACTTCTACTGTACGCATTATTTTCTATAACAGGTATTATGTATATAAGGTGACACAACTTCGGTTTTAGCTCACACAAAGTCGTAGATTAGTTTTGATGTACATACATATTCTACAAAAGTAATGAGGGTTATGGTCTGCAGTTTTGAAAGGCTAATACTAAAATCTCTAAGGTGAATTGTTAATATATGAGTACCTCAGAATAGCTATAAAACATGACAAAGTAGCATAATAGCTTAAAGTAGGCATGGCGCACTCAAGCAATCAAATAACACTATTAGACATATATAACAAATTATTGGCCATAATCCGATAGTAAATGTAGAACATCAAAGACACTACGCGTTGGGCTATTCATCGATACAACACATCTTGAGCAGCATGACATTATTCGGAATATAGAAAACAATTGCTATGATTCGAAAATAGAGTGCGTTACAGGATAGTCTCAAATTCAGCATCATGGAATCTACTCATCAAAGTCGTAAATTATAATATTCGGTCTAACCCAAATTGACATTGGATTCATTAGGGGCCCTCACTCTATGGTTGGACACTCATAGGGCGAGAGCTATCTAGTGATAGTATTTTGGATGTTTGGTTGCTCGAACCTCTCTGTCATAGATCCAAATTATATACACCGTGCCCTGTTTTTCATGGTTATAATCGAAAATGTGTAGAGTCTTTTGTGTAAGACAAACTCCATAGGTCACAGAGTCACCTGTAAAAATACATTCATCTCTAAATACGAATTGTTACTCGGAATATTAACACAAGAATTATAAGGTAACAGTCTTGCAACCGGTCTAAAACAGCACAACTCACAAATATCTCCAATATCAGTGACCGTATTAAGTTTAGCTATTATCCCAAAATCAAACACAATCGAAACAGACTTGGTGCTATATTATTTTCCCACAAGAGTCCAAAGACACTTGGCTTTGAGTCTCCGGCGCTAGAGAGAGGTCATGCAGGACTATCTTAGACTATATTAAGTATCTTTGATAAACAAATTTGTCACTGACTCCAATTATAGATCCATGAACTTATGTGTGTAGACTTATTCCATAAATTGACATTTGAGGATGATTGCTTGTGAGAAAAACAGATGGTCGAGATCCGAAATAAGTGATACTTAATGGATCATATCGCGCATAATATCTCGTCTAGTCTAACAACGAGCCCTCGCGGTATGGCTTCCTCTGTGAAAGAAAATCATTTATTGCAGACATAATTATTCACACTATAACCAGCTCTATCATCATGCTTGGACCTCTCCGGCTAGCACCCGAGAGGCTTGTCAACGTATAGCAGGAGAGAGTGACGATACGAAGCGACTATGGGAATAAGGTCTATTGTGTACGCTATTGTATAATGTACGAACAGCATGGTGTCTATAGACTGAACTTAAATCTAAATCATAGTGCGGAGGATATCTGCAGTAGGGTCTTACCTACTGCGCATATGCACGATAGACTAAAGAGTAGCAGTACAATCAAACTTTGCTTTATAGAATATATTCATATAAAATATCTAGGTGACGCGCAGAATTGGCAGCTCTTCAAAAGTTATCTCGATATCTCGCTATCGATAAATAAACTACATTACTAATGAACACGCATTATAACAACTACAGTTATTCAACCAAATGCCTTTGCTTAACCGAATGCGTAGCTCTATTGAGAAATAATAAATAATCACGCAAGTTAATTTCATGGGAACTACCAAAGTAAAGCGACTCCAAATCGATTGTGTATAAGATCGTACTCCGATACAGAGGTCCTAAAAGTGGTACATATACGCGCAAATACAATGACCGGGAGGAGAGGAGGGATGATATTTAATTAATGGAGAGCCCTTGTTACTATGGGAACATTAATCTCTAAGAGGGATTGACCCTATGTCCGCTCTCACTGGGTAACCTATCAATAAGCGAGAGAGAATATAAAAGTAACTAAGACAGGCTATCGGAACAACAGATGAGAATTTACATAGAGTTGAACAAAACCAAAGGAGTAGATTAAAAGAGTAGAAAAAAGTAACATCTAGCGATCAAGAAAAACAAAAGACGTTATAACACAGGCGAAATAAATGAATTAGGAAGATAATCAATGAGCTAAAAGAGTGAAAAGAGTATCGAGGATGTACAATTTGTTTAGAACTAATAAGAGAGACAGTGTATCAAAGAATAAAACTATCTCATCAAACACTAAAGGGAAACAATCTAGACTCAAACTTAGAGAACGACAGAACACAGAATAGCGAACCAATTGAGCTCGTTTTAATCTTAGTCACGCCAACTATAGTATTTCTTTTTCGCCAATCAATTACAGAATACTAACATACCTGGCCACGTAGAACTTGCAGAGCTGTACGCTGTTGTGCAATTTGCGCGCGATTCAGGATAAATAATCAAAATGGATTCACTTATCAGTTACTGTCACTCTGTATCATCTAATACATTTATTATCTCAAGATGACTATCACCGGTACCAAGATTTCATATTCTCTATATCTCTTGGACCTTACTTGACTTACCTCTCTCCTCTTTAGCCTCTCTCTTATCCCTCTATTCATGTTTTCTCTCTCCATTCAAAACGTTCTAGATAGGTGCTCTTTAACCAATCCATGTCTCTTCCGTTACCTGGACCAACCTCTAACACCACGTTCACTTCATCCGTTAACTCTATACTCCATATTTTCAACTGAACTCCTCATCTTTTCACTTTTCATGTGCGCTTCCTGTGACACTCTAATAGTCTCCTTGGACTAGACTCTTGTTCACACATTTCTTATCCAATCTTTTCTAGTAAGCAGCGTTCCCTCTATACCCAAACGCAAATTCCTTCGGTCTTCACGCAATGGCTCTTATCGGACTTAAGTAACTTGCTGAGCATACATCATGAATCAGCTCACTTGTCGCTCGGAGGAGTCTTTCAGCAACAACTGTTCTTTTTAAGCTACTCTGCTCTGATTCAATCGAATTCACCTCGTTAGCTTTTTTCCTACACCCATTATGTTTCTCTGACACCGCCTATCCCTCTTGTGTAAGGAAATCGTGCTCAACAATCTATACAATGGTCTTTCACCCTAAGCGAACAGACTGCTTACGTGCGATTCCCGCCACTTTAACGCCTTCGATTCCTATGATAGTCCGTCACGGTATCAAGGTTCTGCTTCAATTTCAGCGAAATAAAACATCACACATTCAATAAAACAAGTTGCAGATCATAATGCTTCCATATATTACACTGGCATACCTCGTTGGCTTTATTGTTCCAAAGGATGTTCGGCCCACTCATGACGCCTACTCTCATTGTTCCAAAACACATTCAAAGAATCACGTTTAACGCTTTTAAATATCACGAGTAATTCTCTCTCCAAGAAGTGAACCACTATAATTCCGTTTTAGTCTTGCCGATCGAGTCTCAGTGCTATCAGTGACATATACTGAGAACATATTATTTCGTAAATATGATAACTTTTTAATTTCATTAACAATTTCCATGTATACACATTAATTCATACGTCACTTGATTATACCTATCATATAGCATACTTCTACTTAATATCTTGCTTCATATAAGAACATATGTACTCGTCAATACGTTATATTAGAACAGTATAGTTCATAACAAAACCTCATATATAGATCTACATATCTATCTTTCTATAATTAGCTATTTATATCGAAATATTCCAACAGAAGTTTGACAACAGGATACAAGTATATTAGAATACTTCTCAAGCGTAGGCGGCAAGATATTATTCTTTCATACTTTCATGAAACGTACCAGGGATACTTACATGAGTAAAATAAAGAATTTTAAAAACGAAAAACTTACCATGGTCTAAAACGTATCTGAATACGTGTTTATCACTTTCTTCTGCTTCAATTTGAGAAAATTAAGGTTAAAATTTCGCATATGTGAAATTAGCTGACATGGAACTTTGTAGCTGATTGCTATTATTGAAATCTATTAAACATAGTCCACACATTAGACCTACTATGTCCTAGAATGGCTAATTCGTATGTCTCTAGCGATCTAGTACTAATTCTTATGTAGCTAGGTGATACCTGTACAATTAGATAAGATTCTATCTGTTTTCTCATCGTAAACGTTCTCTCTGATATAAGTCATGCCAACGTTCTCATCGTCTCGACGTACCTTGATGCCTATACTATCCCTACTATGAGCTCTGGTTTCGGATTTCCGGCTGTGCTTCCTTTTTCCTTTAGGTTGGTCTTGACCATATTTCTCGTTCGTCGCACTACTCCTCTACTTGAGTCGTCTCTTCTTCTCTTCGTAAGAATCTCTTTCACCGGTGTCCATTCCAAACTCTTTTTGGCAAACATTTTCATTTTTAATTTTCCTTTATCCTTGCGCCTCTGCTCTTTATTACGCCGTATATAAGCGTTGAACTCTCTTCCGCTCATTGTTCGGAGCACCGAAAACAAAATGCTTTCTTAATCCAGCTTTCTCTATTGACTCTGCCCTTTCCTGGTTTTCTCTATCATCCTTGCGTCGGAATACCTGAAGTGAATTACGTCCTCCTCTACTAAATCGTACCGCGACGTCAGGGCAACTTTAAACTCCCATCATTAATCGCAAAACCAACAAAGCATATTTGATAATCAAATCGATATTTTATTTCTACGATTCGTACTTCTTTTGTTTTAAAGGAAACAAAACAACATGACAGAAACGTAGTTTATCTGCTCGAAGTCATTATAACTTATCTTTTTTCAAATTTGAATCATATACAGAGACTTTGCAAGAATCACTCGACACTTTAATACAACTATTTTTTTGGTTATAAACTTTAAGTATAATTCTAAATGCTTTCTTATTTTGTAGCATAAATTATCTTCTCCGTTGAAATAACTGTTTTCTTTCTTAAAGTAATAAGAATGTAGCATCGTCTCATATCTCTCATTAAATAAGAAGTGACTTCCCCATTCTTTCTTCATCGAATATCGGTTAACAAAGTTTAAGAAGTAAACTTTGTAGATCTGTATCGTTTGTTTCTCTAATTTAAGATACACAGATCACTGCATACATTGTGTACCTCTCATCAAACATAATTTGCTTATTACGGGTATGAAATTCCCACTCAGTTGCATGTTGAAAGATTACGGTGCGAAGCACTGAAAAAATGTCTTATACGCAATCACTATTAGACGCCTCTGACTTAATCTCAAACTAAACTACCTGGGTGTGTTGGTCGTTCGTGCTGCTCGTTGCTGCTGTTCGGTCTCGTACTTCAGATCGCTGTCTGCGCGTTCGCTGCGCGTTCTCTGCCCTGCCCTGCCGTCTCTGCCTCTCGCTGCCGTTCTGTCTCCCGCGCACTTACTCGCTCCTGTGAAACCACTGCCACCCTTGCTACCTCCTCCATGGCAACAGCTCTCCTCTCCTCGCCCCTACTATTCCTCCTCTCTTATTACTTTTCTCTTCTTCTTTCTTCTTTCTTCTATCATCTAGTAATCTAAGAAATCTCCGCGTTCTATTTCATCATGGTTATGTTAGAATTCTCTTTCATTAATGCACATTAATCTCTATTTAAACAAACTGCATATTTTGAATAGGTTGCTTCAGTAATAATAATATCGTTTGAATGTATTTCATTAATTATTCAGGTTCACGTTTAATTACATAAAAAGTAGAGGTTCATAAAAGTTGGGTGTTCATTATCACATGTTTTAGGGGATTACAAGAGGACTGATTGAAATATCGTATTAGTAAGTATGCATATTAAATGATTGAAGTACACAATAGAAGTCTACGTATTGGTATTAAAGTGGTAACAAAAATATCAGATTGTTTCAAGAGTGTTTTGAGGTTTTTCGATGATCTACAATAGGATATGATTAGTTTACGAGGTATGCATAATCAAGATATGAATCGGCTTGTTTATAAATATCTATTTAAATAAGTATCAAGGATATTTCAACATTCACATTCTGAGACTTTGATATTTAACCTATTTCATGAAGTGTAACTACAAATAAATTTCATGTATCTACATAAATATAACATAATTTGAGAAAGCTAATCAAAGATTAAGTCGACATTATTGGTTTCATCAATCAAACCTAAAATGGCTTATATAATAGAGTTGTACAATTTGTTATGCTTATTTTGATGTATATTTATTTATAATAGGTTATAACTATATTAATACGAAGAAACTATTTCAAGACTATAGTCACAGAAATTCAGAATCTACACAATTGCAATAAAGTGTTGAATTTTGTATTCGGAAAAGATAGGAACTTAATTCTATCTGATTATCAACTAACGAATAACCTATAACCATTGTGTAATTATGACAATCACATTACCAGTCAATTTAGGGGTGTTTAGGAGTGGAGTGAATAGAAATATCATATTTGAATGGTTTTCAGAGGCTATTAAGCTTCTTAGTATATGTTCGTAATTACGTATGGCTCCAAGTGTCAATCTAATTTTGAGTTTGTAAATCGATTGTAGTAGGAGCTTCTGAAGGCATTTCTGAGGTATGTTGACTTTTGCTTATCACATTCTAAGGTATCCTACTACTGTGCTGAATTATATCCTGAGTAAATAGTTAGAAAAGGTTCTGTAATTTTTCCCACAACATAAAATCCTGTACTGCTTATTGTTAAAATCTGTTTTCAAATTGAAGATCTTGTTCTGGGGTTCATGAATAGGTCATTCTATTTCTAGAAAAATCTGCAAGGCGCACTCAACTTTTGACTGCTGTAACCTGAGTGAATTATACATAGATTGAGGATGTTTGTTCACACATGGAGAATATTTATGAATAATTATACTAATAGGGATCGGATATTAGTGGACTTCTACTATGCTGTATGATTCTAAAATTTATATGGTTGTCTGTTGATGGTATCTATAGGAAGGAAGCGAGTCTATATGTTAATTATTGGATTCTACATGAGTTATTGAGATTTTTACCAAGCATCACATAAATTGGACTATCAATTTAATAGGATGAAAAGATAGATTAGAGTGAAATCGTTGAACTTGCAATAGGCAGGAACTTATTGCAAATAATAACTCGTTTCGTAAATGGATTGAAATGTTAATTGAGTAAGAGAGGATAGATATTGCGAATTCTTAATGACGAAGGTATCAACACTGTTGTTTGTCCCACTGAGCAGAAATGTCCATTATAAAACTAAAAGAGTATAAGATGCCATCTGAAGATACCAGAGATAACAATGATTTATTGAGCGTGATGTAGTCATACCCACCATCAAGATAGAAATAGTTGGAGGAGAGAAAGAGTATAGATGACCACAAACTCAGCATACCTATATATTTTGTTTTAAGAACACACGGAACCTATACACAGATAGATATTGCCTTTATGTTTAAGAAACCTGTTTGCACAAGCAACTAACTCGTCATTAAGACTTCAATTATCATCCCTTAACCCATCCAATAAGTTCTGAAAGTACAGTAAAATTTCTCATGAAGTCAAGATACACTATACTCACTTAAATTACAATCAATTGTATATAAACTCATCATGAAGAAGTCTATACTTGAGCGTCCCACTTAGAGCCATCAACAGAACAACACACCTCTATCACTAGAGGCAATAGTACTAAATTCATCCCATAATCAAATATCATATGAACAAAACCAAAATCCTCATATTCCACAGTTCTACAATTACGACACTAATAATAAACTAATAGAACTTATGTCATAATCCCAACACATTCCACGGAATATACATAAGGATATCATATACATCAAATCACAACAATCAGGATGGTCAAGGAATTATAGCTAAGTAGTCAACGTACATTGAAGCGTCCAATTGAATTAAAATTAATAACTGTTGATACTCAATCTATTAATCAGAAACGCACACACATACTACGATAGGCTCTCCTCCTAAGCCTTTTAAAACAACAACTCAAATCAATCACCCTTCACAAGTTTACGCCAATACTCAAATTAAGCTTAATTATCGCTCACTAAGAAATACGCATTCAATAATATTTTATTCCTCTACACTAAACAGCTCTATTAGATGGTATGAAAAGTCACTATAATCTAGCTTGAAGAGAATATAAGAAACTAACTGTTTCCAAATACAAAATTTACATTTATTCATTGAATAATTCTGAAATTTCATTACAAAATTATATCAGCCATTCAAAAACCAAAAATATCATTCTCAAGTGTTAATCAAGTTAGACATTTAAGAGCAATACACCAAATAAAACAAACAGAAAAAATCACAATTGACAGCTGTAAAGATGTGCAGTAGCCCCATCTAAAAAACAAGTAATGGAAAATACACAAATTTAAATTAATACACAATATAAGTAAAAACTGACCGCACAAATAAAGCCAACCCAATTATTTGCGTGATCTGAGGGTGGAGAATTGTGGACTAATTCCTTTGCGATGGATCTAATACTTCAAAAATTTATAAAACTGAAAGTGCTTTATCTAAGTGGATAGGAAGTAAACGAAGTCAGACACTGTGTATCACGGATTTATGAGTTTTCATAAGAAACACAAAGCTTAATTCCATCATACAAAATCACTATCATTTTAGAATTAATCAAAACGCCTCTTATTATAGACATCATTTTGATAATCAAATCTAAATCTCTTCTAGTTATCAGCAGCCATTAATATAAACATTCAACACTTTTAACTTCAACAATTTAATATGTCATAAAACCTGAGTAATTAATCTCTTAACCGCACACACTAGAAACCCATCCGAAAATCCCTACTTAAAAAGCCCTAATTTTTACAATTTAAAGTGACATATACAATTATGAAGCATCAAAACGATTTAATACTATTGGACAAGCTATCGAAGGAGTATCGAAGTTGTATATCAGAGATTTAGAAAATGATATAAATTCTAACCATAAAAGATCATTAAGGTAGGGCATGCAGATTGAAATCTGGTAGAAAGGAGAGAAAAATAAGAAGAGAAGTCGCGGGAGAGGGAGGGAACGTTAGCGTTGGTGGTGGCAGTGTTTCAGCGAGATGGGTCGGCGCGGGCCAGCAGCAGCAACGCAGAGGCAGGGCACAACTGCGACGCAGCACAGCAGTAGCAACAGCACACAGCAGAGCAAGCTGAACATCAAGTCCACCGAGTATTTACGTATTTTTAGGCAGGGAACGTAATTTTCTAAACACTTTCTGTGTTGTTAGACTAATTTTCTAATAGATAATTTCAATTTTATATCTTTTGCTAGTACTATCAGTTTGTGTCTGGTTTCTTTTAAAGTGAAAAAACTCATTAATTTTCTTTTGCAAACATTTTTGTTAACTCGATCTTTTCGAGTTCTGAGACGTCACTCTCTTTTAAGGAGTATGGACGTGCTCAACCAGTTTTTTTTCTTTAAAACAACCATACCAATTATGTTCAGCGAAAAGTAACATGTTTGTATCACATTTTCCATAAGACCTCTTTTAATTATTGTCAATTTTATAAACTAAAAAAAAATTTATTCATTGCAGGTATGTTCTAGCAATAGTCTCCTTATGACTCTAGATATAAATTTAAGTCGTCGAGTTAAAACTCATCGAATAAACTCATCGTTCTTACACAGTGTGGTGTTTTTGATTCATACGATATTCTGAAAAGACAAAATATACTATAAAAATAAAACTTCATTTGATTCAATTATCCTTTGGTTTGTTAGCATTAAGTAGTAATTGCCTAGCTCTGCCGTCATTTTAGTAGAGGGAGTTAATTAAGTCAGGTAATGTCACAGAAGAACATAGCAAATACAGCCGGAGAGGCTAAGCTCGCTCTATCACAATGTAACGTATGTAGGAGAATAAATAAGAAGATTTTGTTTCAACCATTCTCTTCAAAATCAAACGGAAGAAGTATTCAACGTCTAATAATCGGCGTATAAAGCCGGCAAGACTAAAGAGACACATATAACAAAAACACTTATTTCCTTCAAAGAGAATGATTATATTACCTTATCAGGCTCAGCTGTATGTTGAAATACAAGGGAGAGAAAGGTAGATTCATAGAAGATGAGTATGTGACGAAATTGTGTGTCACCTCCCTTACCTCCAAATTAAAGGGAAAAGTAGTTGGCACTCGGTATCAATCCGAAACCACTCTTAATATAGGGATAGTTTAGTAGTCGAAGTACTGACGAAGGTGAGAATCGATTCTGATTTGAATGAAGAAACTTACGATGAGAAATAAGCAGATAGACTTTCATATGTCGTCCTAGTTCCAAGAATACAGTAGATCAGTAGGACATTCATTCCCTTATCCTAGACAGTAGTATATTGGTTGATTTTAAGGATTCAATAAGTAGCAATGTACAACTACTCCTTTTAGATTACGTATTAATATGTTCTACACTACTTGATTAATTTCAAATTGAACAAGAACGATAAAAGTAATTTAAACTAAATGTTATTTAACATGACGTAGATCTTTCTTTTTCGTTTTTTAGAATTCTTTATTTTACTCATTATCCTGGTAAACGTTTATGAATAAAATATTCTTGCACCGCCTAGCTTATCTATATTCTTTATCCTTTGCACAACGTAGTTTTTTGGATATTTCATAAAACTTTTATATTAGTTTTTGTCGTATATGGATGGTTTTGTTATCAACATTATTTTATTAATTGGTACTATGTCTATCCAACATTTTTGATGATTGAGCGATTTCATCTTGAATGGTTAAATTTATTTTGAATGATATTATTTAGATAGAGGAAAAGTCTAATAATTACGAATTTGGTCTTCGGATTTTGCCATGGTGCACTGAGGCTCGGTGTGTTACATTATTTTCACTGCTTGAGAATATACTATTTAAAGCTTGATGACATGATTCTTTGGAGAAGATATTGTGTTGAACAATGTCGAGTATGGAGTCTATCGAGACACCCGTTTGAACCGAACAAGTATGCGATAGACATATTGCTAATTATGAAAGTCTAACTTGTTTTTTATGTGTTGTTTTTACGCTGAATCCTAAGACTGTGCCGGTTTGTATCAGATAGAAGTGCGTGGACTAACGTTGTCGCTTGCTGAAACATTAAGTTTTAGCCATGTCAGACAAGATGCGTCAAGAATAATTGTTGAGGATAAGTAACACCACACAAGAAAAGGGGACACATCGGAAGATAATTGAGCGAGTCCCGGAAGAGTTTGTTGAGTTTTATCATGTGAGGAATAGAGCAGTGGTTAACTGTTTCGGATGAACATCATAGAAATGGTGAATAATAAATTCGGAGGTGAATGCGGTTTTTTTTAAATGGTTTTTTTGTGTGAATGAATTGGCATGCTGTTGAATGGTTTGCTCATGCTGTATACTTCTTTATATAAATACTACGTAAGTTATATAACTGTTTGACAGGTGAACTATTCCAAACCACGGGGATAAACGTCAAACATTTTTCAAATTTAATCTGATTTTCTTTTCACAAATACACAATTAGCACATCACATACACAGATCATCTTGTTATAACAAATTTCCAGTTTTATACACAATTAAACAAAATTACTTTAACTATATCTAAACTATTATTTAGGGTATGAGATTTAGATGAATGTGTTCATTTACTTAGTTAAGTTTGCGTACCATTTCGTCACTGAAATCCATACTAGATTATATGTTGCATATGGGTAATCACTTTTGTGGGTTTCTTATTTATCATTTAGAGATACAGTTGTTGATCATTTGATAAAGGACTGAGAATAATCAATATGGAAGATTACCTACCTCTCAAGCACAACAAACTCTTAATCTGAACCCTAAATCGTTCATAGAAGTGTCTCAACTAAGAGCATAATTAAGTTATTGTCATAAATTATGTTAATTGTCATAATCAAGTTTGCATCAATACAACCTAATTCAAAATTA
>SNQN01000737.1:39221-50641 GCA_008642245.1 Bassia scoparia
GCTCTGGAGCCAAAACCATATTTTTTACCCCATAAATACAAATAAATTTGATCTGAAATAATTATTGCAGCCTAAATCTATGTTGCTTTGAATTGATTGCTTTGATTTCATACAAACATTGGATCAAGGCTGCAGTCTTTAAAGCACATGACAAACATGACGAATTACTCACTATACATGGCTTTACTGAGCTAACAGCAGTTGGACAATATGCATGATGTTCACAGACTCTTCAGGCAGGGATAACTTGGGCTAACAGCCCTAACTATATACTCACCAGATAATGATGTGCATTTTGCCAAAATGTGCAGGCCCCAATGCAGACTATGCTGTGCGGCCTTCAAAAGCAACAAGGGAGGCAAACCATCCAGCACTGCCAGATCAACTCCAACACCTATGTTAAGGCATCACTCCAGTTTATGTAAATTTATGTGTGCCTCACTTACCCCCCATCTAAATTAATTTTGACTGTAACTTCAGGAGATGTTTGTAAAATTATGTCAAAATTAGTTCCCTTAGAACTTTGAACAAGCTCGAGCTTGTGATCTTCGCCCTAGTACATTTCATGTAGCTTTTGATGCGCCTATTTTATAGCCCGTGATTTTCAATTTAATCTTGCCCCTAACTCGAAAAAAAAAGTTATTCTTGCAACAGACACACAATCTACCAGCAGCTTCCATCCATTGAACCCGTTCTCAAAACTATTATATGTTACTCCCTATTCCTCAAGATCTTGACAGTTGTTTCAGGCCAATATATTGGCTGACAGCTCCGAGCTATTCCATTTGCCCCGAACTACATATCAAAATAAAACATAGCTATAACCACACATCATACAGTTGACACACAGTGGAAATGATGGATACCAGCACGAAATTGAGTGGAACAGGAATAAAAAGCTCACTACATCCTGTTTTGCAAAAATACGATTATCATTATAGAAGATATAATGCATCCAGCCTTCACCCCTCTTCTGATACCATTTACCTTCTCTGTGTTGCAAATGCAAATTTCTGTGCATAATAGGTAATTTTTATATGCCCCTTTTCTAGCTGCATCAAATAATATTCGCTTACCTATACAACTAAGTCCATAAACATCTAGCATACTTCAATGTAATAATTGTTCAATTAATTATCTCAAGTGTTAAGGACTCAAAGCTTTGGTCTCAGAAGTGGAGTATCTCCAAAGTCATCCACTCAATCCTCTCACCTTCCATACTACTTTCAATTCAATTAGTCGGAAGGGCAAACCAGAGTATACCTTGTTCTACACTTGTTTGGTTTTAATGAAAAAAAAAATTGAAAGAAAGGCAAAAAAAGAAATGAATGATTGCTCTCTATCTCTACCCACCCAATGCATACAACATTCAGAGAGAAAATATGGCCCATAGTTGTCCCAATTGTAAATAATAAATCAGATATGCTGCAAGAGACCCAGAATGCCAAGCCATTTAACCACCAACATGGAATAGGTTTATAATAGGAATTAAAAAATCCAATTACACACTTCTCACAATTGATATGTAATCCAGTATTAAGCTTAAAAGACCTAACACAACCCGACCTCTAGCGCGACAGGCCCATGAATGATAACTCATTGAATGCCTTATTTAAACCTATGCTACTCAAACCACATATAAAAAGTTATTAAGCATTTGAGTCATTATTCACACTCTAACCATACTTCATTGCTCGTATGAAAACATTACTAGACAAACCTGACTTTGCGCCCAATAATCAACTCTGTAATGCGAACTCGATAATTTTGCTGAGGGTAGAGGTATTTTACGTGATTTTTGAAGATACTACAATTGCAATGAGCTCTAACTCTTCTAGAGCTTTCCTAGTGTTTGCTAGTCATGTATCTACATAGAATTAATAAGGCGAGCGAGAGATGTTACGATGAAGCATGCTACGAATGATTCTTCTTGTATACTATAGCTTGATTTTACAAAGGATTAAGCGTTTATGTAATTTTTGAAGTTTAGCAATTCAAATCATATTACTACTTACATATCATTATCACTATAATCACTATTAATTCATTACCACTACTCACCATCAATTGTCCATCGTGTTCCAATCTATAAAAAATTCAAACTTCAAAAGCAATCTTCAAGTAGATACTAGAACACACACAGCAAGTATTGGTAGGTCATCTAGTTCAACAACCATTCCACTCTCCACGATATATGACTTCAGTTGCTTATAGCATCTCAAGGCTTTATAATCATTTTAATATTCATTAAAAAACACTAAGAAGTAATAAAAGGTGCATCTACATATAACCCTACATTGATCCCCAATTAATCTTCTAGCTAAAAGCGACTGTTAAGTAATAATCCAAACAAAGATTCTATTTCTTCTAATGTTGTTCCAAGAACGTATACATTCTTCCCAGCTCAATTAATAATTGCAACTCCATCACTATTTACAATCACCAATACAACTAGCTTTTGGTAATTATATAATAATTGAAAATAATAGTTATGGACAATCTCATTAGATTTGTCTTCATGAATACTTCATTAAAATAAGTTTTCATATTTCACCAAACAAAACTAATGATATTATATAATATAAAGTATGCATACAAGCATGAATTATACGTGTTGCAATTAATATGAAACAGGAGAAAGTATATTATTTTGCTACAGAAAGTTACATAAAAGAGATTAAAATTTCAAGATTCAAAGATCACAACCTTCAATAACCGATATACATTAAGACATAAAGGAGTAATTTATTGAGCCATTACCAACATATTTCAGCCAGAATGATAACTATCAAACTCCGTAATACATCAAAAAGAAGATAATTACCACAGTCATTAAGCATATTCAGACTCCTAATGCATCTCATACAATAAAAAAACTCATTATCATTAATCCATAAACTCACAAAAGTCGCCTCTTCAATCTCCTACAATAAAAAACCTCATTCTCAATATAATTCGTTGTTTAATATCTCTCTCTAAACCCTTCAACCACGTCATCCTACAACGCACTTCAAATGGCAGGTTCTCTCAATTGTTTGGTAACTGGTGTTTGAGTGATACTGGTACAATTACGCACAATCACACAACGTTAGATAATAGCATAGATTATGCTCAATAGAGGATAGCACTCCTAAGCATAACCGTGACAATAGCGGCACAAGTAATCACAACTAGTCATCCCAAATCTACATTTCCAATTTTCAAGTATCAACAACTTAGCCTAATAATCAAACTATATTATCACTGCAATCAAACTAATCTTCATCAAAAATTACAATTCAATATTGCTATATTACAAAACATAACAAAAAAACAACAATTGAAAGCATTGTTGAAAAAAAAAAAGGAAAAAGTGAACCTGACTAAGAGCAGTGAAAACAGCAAAGATCTTTAGAGTTTAACGGATAAATTTTAAGTTTTGTTGATAGATTATTTATCCTCCGTTTTTTTAGATATTTCATATCATTTTTGGAACGGTTTTCAAGAGTTGATTAAATTGAATAAAATAGTTGATTAAGTTGGGTAAAAAGTGATAAGTTAGGTAAAAGAGTAAATGTGTGAATGAAATTTTATTGAAATAGAAATTTTGGTGAAATAGATTGAGTAAAATAATGAAAGTTGACTTTAGAAATGAGTAATCATAATGTTAAGAAATAAAGCAGGTAAAAAGTAAAAATTATTTTTAGATTGGTTTGGAACATCTATTTGAAAACGGCCCAAAAAGGAAACTGAAACAACTAAAAAATGAAGGAAATACTTTTTATTCAGAGGATTTAACTGCAATTTATATACTTCGTAAAAGTGGTAACATGTACATTAGCTGTTTAATAAAAACTGATAAATATTTTTATAGTACAAAATGACAAATACCCTTATATTTTAATTACCCCAAATAAATTAATTCACACAACAACCATCAAATACAACTTACACTACAAACATTAAATATCCCTTTTCCAAAATATCACAACACCCCACACACCACCCTTACTTCTTAACTACTTACCCACACCAGTACCACATAAATACAATCATCATTTCTCTCTCTCCCCAATCTCAATCTCAATCTCTCTCATCAAAGCCTCACAACAAACATCAAAGCACGCACTTAATCAAATGCAACATCTCCTCCTACTATGTTCTCCATTTGTTAATTTGTGGTGGGTTTTCAATTTTGGGATGATTATTAAGTCATCGATAGCTTTCGTTTTGGGTGGTTGGTTTTTTTGGGTGTGGTGATGTCTTTGTTAACTTTGGTTTAGGGTGGTTCTAGGTATTCGATTTTGTTGATGTGATGAGTTGTGGATTGTGGTTTTTGGTTTCGCAAGGGGGTGATCTGATGTCCATGAGTGTGAGGTGCTTGTTTTCTGGTGTTAGTAACTTGGTGGTTGCAAATTATGATTAAAATGGAAATATTCTAAAAAAAGGATTGAAACGATGCATAAGTAACCCCTATTTTATTTTATTTTTTTGTTTCATTTTCAGAGGTTGATAGCAAAACTCTCTAAATCCTCTATTTTTACCAAACCAATCTAAGTTTTTTTGACACGTATTTTTTGGCTCAAAAACTCTCTTTTTGGTTCAAAACGTTGTTTACCAAACACACCTAAGTTTTTTTGACACTTATTTAAGAATAGGTTAACACTTTTCAGCCAACTTATCTCTATTATATAATGGGAAGGAGGGAAGATGGTGTCCAATGTAAGTTCTTCCGTTCATATTTTTCTCTCTCAAATCCACGGTTTCATAACATGTGTTTTTTTTATCTCGTCTCGCATACGCCTTTTCTTTCCTTCTCTCGTTTCCGCTCGACTTTCTAAAGTGTTGAAGGGGACTATCGGGGTTGGGTGGGCTTTTCCCTTAGCGCCGACGGTCACCCTTCGTGGTCGCTGTGGTCCGGGGCTGCTGCTTGTCTGGGTCGTTGGAGGCTAGGATTTGTTTCTTCGAGGTGTGGTAGGTTTCTCTTGATTGAGCATTGTTTTGTACGGCGGGCAGGGGTTGGACTATCGGGGTTGGCGGCGTGCTCCGTCGCTGGGGTCCTATTACGCTTGGATGGTCATTTTGTTGGTTTCTCGTGGACGTCTGGCTATAACGGTTTCTGATGAAAACATGTGGATTGTAGTAGTCCTAGTTTTTATGGGCTTGTTTTACAGCGAGTAGTTTTATTGTTTTGTGTTTAATAATTTACAAGCCCTAATTTTCCATTTAATAAGGAGTCCTTTGGATTTTGGGAGTAATTGATCGCAACTATGGCTTTTGACCTCTTCTTCGTTCTCCTGGTTGTGGGGAATTCCGGACTGCGTTTTGCCTTTTCGACGGTGTAAGTGTCGTTTGGTTCACAATTGTTCCTGTGGATACGTATTTAGTTCGTATTGCAGTGTTCGATTGACTGGTTGTTCACTGATCGTTATGCCCTTCTTCTTCCTGATTCTGGCGTCTAGGGTTTCATGATTTTTTGCTTTTGGGAAGACTACAAATGCACATGGGCCGACGCAACTACGCATAAACAGATAGAATCCGAACCGTCGCGAACTCATATATTCGTATTGCTTCAGATAAGGGAAATATTAAGCAACCTTTAATTAAATCTGTTTTAAATGGAAAAAGTTTGCAGGTTCTGTGAATGTCAATTGTTGTTTTGTCAATTTTGTCAAATTGTAAGGTCGATTGGATCTTACGAATAAACTGTTTTAATTTTCTCGTAAAAAAATGGATGTGGTCCACCTCTTAAAAGTCTTTATACCCTCAAAGAATTTTGAAATAAATATGATTAATGTGTTTAATACCATTTTGCTTATTATGTGATTAAAAATAAAAATTGCTTATTATGTAACTTAATTGCGAAAAACTATTAAACAACATTGAAACATTAATTTATTTTGAATTTCAATCATATTTTTATAAAAAAAGTTACAATTCAATAAAATGTAAGCTTATTAGCTATAAACAATTATTCTAATACGGAGTACATACTTTATAATTATTTTTAAGGGAAATTCTATTGGTAGACCCCAGTTTTTACTGTTTCTACATGGGTAAGATTTTTGAAAAATTTTGGAGTGTTTAAAAACTGGGGCTACCATAGAATTTCCCGTGCACATTTTTTTTCAAAAACTTACCAGTAGAAAAAGTAAAAAACTGGTCTACTGTGACATTTTTTCACAAAAGCTATCATGTAGAAAAAGAAAAACTGGGTCTACCATATAGAATTCCCTATTTTAATGATGAATACAATTTCTAAGTCTAAGACGCATGCGCGTGCACATAAAAACTAGTTTCAATAAGTTTGAGTAAAAATAAGTTGATTCATATAAAATAAGTCCAGTTCATATTAATAAGTTTAGTTTAGTAGAAATAAAGCTCAATTAAACAAATTCAGTTGACGAGAACATGATTTAATAGTAAACGAACAATATAATAAAATAATTTTTAAGACTACTAATATATAATCTCATTTGTGTTATTAAAAAATAATTATCTACTTCATTGTTTACATCCTTAGATTCTTCCTTAAAATGCATGTCAAAACAAAGTTTTACTAAAAGAAACAATGGAGATATAAATTATCTATCTAAACTCTATTTTTTCTCCCCCAAAAACAAATAAAGTTAAGCAATGATGACACTATCTTATTCAAGCTCACATGGTACAAATGATGTCAGCGACATTAAATTTTAAAAACACTTATTTTTAAAAATTCAAAATATCTACTGTGGAGTATAAAATCAATTATTTGAAAAACTTAAATTAAAAAAATATAAATTACTTAAATTAATTACAAAAAATAAATTTTAAAAAACTCAATTTTTAAAACGCTTAAATTAAAATTACAAATTAAATTTAAAAAATTCAAATTAAAGTGCAAAATTTCTACTTCATCTAAATTAAATGCAAATAATTTAAGAAATACGTTACACTAAATTAAAATAAAACTAGATAACTAATCTAGAAATTTCAATAAATTTAAAACATCATCATCATTAAAATTAAATCTAATACAGTAACTCCTAGCCTTAAAAAAACAAATCCCTTTCTAAATCTAATATAGTAACCCTAGCCTTTCAAATACAATAATCTAAGTCAAATTAGAGCCATGCTTTTGTAGATATATTGGACAAATAGTTGTTTTATGGTCACTTGAAACTAATGTACAAAATGAGAGACCCTAAAAAATTATGATGGAATTCGCTGCTATAAGTAAGGAGTTCTTATTACTATCGATGACTTATGAGAAACTTTAAGTTTCTATTTACTTTATACAAATAGATGAACACCACAAATTTAATAAGACACCGATAGTAGAGGTACGACCACCGCTCAATTTTTCATGATAGTCCACCAAATATGAAAATACAACATTAAAAAAACAAGTTGTATCATACTATTGTGGAATCATGTAAATCCTCGAAGAACGCGATATATGATAAATTCTTACTCTTCACTCTTCTTCAATCTTATCTTCCACTAACTTGAATCACCAATATGAATCACCTTTACTTTTTACACTCACAGTTGAGATTACTCTATACTACTTTTTCTACTATTTCTATACCCCATCATATATTCTCCTTTTAATTACTTGTTTAATACAAAAATATAATTTAAACTTTTAATTAATTAATAATAAAGTCTAGCACAAAATACATTTAAAGAAGTACTTAAAGAAACCAAATATAATTATGAGGATTTTAATATGAACTAAGAAATACATAAAAATAAAGATAAATTATGTTAGCACACAGTACATTTTAATGGTCCAAAATGACGCACACATGATCAACTAATTAAATCCTTTTCAATTCTGTTTTGCTTCTCTATCTCGAACATATCCTTTTCTTCCCATGTAACCACTTATTGAGACCATCTAAGCGTCCAGTGGAACATTGAATGTTCAATTATTGCTTCCACTAGATGAAACAACTTCAATTTTCTTGTCAACCAGAAATTCGAAGGATCTTGATATGTATCACGTCCATCTTCAAAATATATGTTATACATATATACATGACAGTCTGATTTCTACATAATTGTTAGACCATGTGAGAGTAGGATTTCTAATTATTGCAAAGCGGCTTGTAACTCTCCAAAGCACGTTCAACGTTTCCTCATTTCTTCTTGATGTTCAATAATAAATTTTTTCTGTTTGTGGGATTTTATTGCATGGAGATGTAGCCTATTTTGGATAAATTCCACTGTTAGGTAGTACGCCAAGTGAAAGGTTTTCGTAATGTTATACTTAACTTTTGGAGCTTCACCTTCGCATATATCATCAAAAACGAGTATATCATAAAAAAACTGTGTGACCTCTGAAGGACGTTGATATCATTACAAGAACCAGGTGTATCGAAAAACGCATGTCATATCACAAATCATAAGAATCAATAACTTCTAATATCATATATTCTATGCTTCTTCTGTACATATTTTCATGCTCGAGGACATTTTTCACCCAATGCATGCAATTGATGATAAGACGCAAAAGAGCTTGTATCTTAGCATCAATTGCATGCATTGGTTATTTAGAAACACTTGTCAATTGATTGCCTAGTAGATTCAAAGAACTTGCACATTAATATTTAGAGCACTTGGATCAATTTGTTTCTCGCCCATTTTACTACATTTCCCAATTTGAGCAACCCAAATATTTCCAACAATGGTGATCCACCTCTTGAGTTGGCATGAGCAACATGCTCCCCACCATTGCTATTGCTCATATGCACATATATTTTACAATTTTAAATATTTTCTTACTAAATTACTCCTCCTCTCCCTTTTATTTGCTTGTTTGAAATCGAGAGAGAATGAGAAAAATGAATCTTTAATGAATAGAATGTGTTAATTAATAAGATCCTTACTTAAACGAGAGTTATTGACTTTTTATTTAGTAGAATGGGAAAAATAATAAATTTTTATTGAAAATGAATTTTGGGAGTAATCTAGATATGGTAAAATATAATGGAAGAAAAATCATAAATATGTTCAATTTATCATGGAAATGGTGGATAAAGTTGGACGTTAAAATAAATATTCCAAACAAGACAAACATTAGGAATTCCATTTCGAAAACAGGACAAGAAAAGTGTAGTACCTACATTTCTTCCATAAAGGCATGAATAAAACTATACTAAAATGCAATTGGTCCAATTCTAAAGAACAACTGCCTTAAATAATGTTCTAGAATCTCGATTTGCAAAGCCAAAGGACATTTCTTACCCAAAGAACCATTAAAAATAAGTTTAACTTCAAAATGTTTTTAACTTATATTTTAGACATTTTCTAGAATTTTCGGAATTTTTCTGAATTAGTCAAAGCTTTTTGCAATTTCAAAATCAACAATTTAATTAATTTTGCGATAATTAATTAAATTATGAAAAATAATTCAAAATTCATGAATTTTACACAACACACTATTTTTTATAAGAATTTATGATAATTTTACATAATTTGGATGTGGGAAAATTAGTTATGAACTTCGAAGCAAAACGTCACAATTCGAAGCTTCACTTGGCGTACTACCTAACAGTGGAATTTATCCAAAATAGGCTACATTCATCCATGCAATAAAACTCCCACAAACCGCCAAACAAATATTGTATATTGAACATCAAGAAGAAGTGAGGAAAGACGTTGAACGTGCTTTTGGAGAGTTACAAGCCAGCTTTGCAATAATTAGAAATCCTACTCTCGCATGGTCTACAAATTAACTGTGGAAAATCACGATGTCATGTATATTATGTATAACATAATTTTTGAAGATGAGCGTGATACATATCAAGATCCTTTCGAATTTCTGGTTGAACAAGAAAATGAAAGTTGTTTCATCTAGTGGAAGCAATAATCGAACATTCAATGTTCACACTGGACGCTTAGATGATCTCAGCTTAAGTGGTTACATGGGAAGAAAAGGATATGTTCGAGATAGAGAAGCAAAACAGAATTTGAAAAGGAACTTAATTAGTTGATCATGTGTGACGTCATTTTGGCAACCATTAAAATGTTACCGTGTGCTAACATAATTTATGCTTTATTTTTATGTATTTCGTAGTTCATATTAAAATCCTCATAATATATATTTGTTTTCTTTAAGTACTCTTTATAATGTATTTTTGTGCTAGACTTTATTAATTTTAATTAATTAAAAGTTTAAATTATCATTTAATTTTGTTATTAACAAGTAAATTAAAGGAGAATATATGATGGGGTATAGAAATAGTAGAAAAAGTAGTATAGAGGTAACTCAACATTGTGAATGTAAAAAGTAAATGTGACTCATATTGGTGACTCAAGTTAGTGGAAGATAAGATTGAAGAAAGAGGTGAAGAGTAAGAATTTATCATATATATCGCGTTCTTCGAGGATTTACATGATTCCACCAATAGTATGGTACAACTTGTGTTTTTTTTAATGTTGTATTTTCATATTTGGTGGACTATCATGAAAAATTGAGCGTGGTCGTACTCTACTATCGGTTGTATTATTAAATTTGTGGTGTTCATCATTTGTATAAAGTAAATAGAAACTTAAAAGTTTCTCATAAGTCATCGATAGTAATAAGAACTCCTTACTTATTAGCAGCGAATTCCATCATAATTTTTTAGAGGGTCTCTCATTTTTTACATTAGTTTCAAGTGGACCATAAACAACTATTTGTCCAATAATATCTACAAAAGCATGGCTCTAATTCGACTTAAATTATTGTATTTGAAAGGCTAGGGATTACTATATTAGATTTGAAAGGGATTTGTTTTTTTTAAAGGCTAGGGATTACTGTATTAGATTTTATTTTAATGATGATGATGTATTTAAATTTAATGACAATTTCATATTGTGTATTACTTTATTACTTGTATAATTTTTTACTGTTAACCAAATATGTACAGAAACTTTCTTCGTGTTTTTTCCTTTCAATCTTCTTTCTATTTTGTAACTCGTTTTTTATGAGTTTTGCGTTGAATCAGTTTTATGGGTTATTCTAATTTTATGAGTTGAA
This sequence comes from Bassia scoparia, assembly GCA_008642245.1. Lineage (NCBI taxonomy): Eukaryota > Viridiplantae > Streptophyta > Magnoliopsida > Caryophyllales > Amaranthaceae > Bassia > Bassia scoparia. Next base: position 50,212 of record SNQN01000737.1, read on the forward strand.
TCAGTTTTATGGGTTATTCTAATTTTATGGTTTGAATCACGTTTTATGGGTATACCAATGTTGAGAGTATTGAGACGAGAAAAAAACTGTAATTTACAGCTGTCATATTTTTAACTTTATTTTTTCACTATGCAGCCTAACCGAGACCAGTTGTTTAAAGAAAATCCGCGTTCTCTTTGATTGAATTAATATATAAACAAAAATACCTAAGGACCGAGTTGTATGTGTGCAGAAACACGTACTCTTATCTTACGTATACCAAAAGAGACCGGTTATATAAGACAACGTGTCTCTTTGGTTGCTTTAAGAGGACCGCACATTACTGAACCGGTCTCTTACCTAAGAGCCCTATGAGCTAGAGAGATCGGTTGATATTGCGGTCTCTTTGCCCTTTAAGACCGGTCTCTTTGCTCTTTTGTGAGAGGTTCAT